>JAOXYD010000002.1:5040015-5057608 GCA_028565735.1 Pinacopodium congolense
TTCAGGGGGTATTTGATAATTTTGTTAAAATTCAGGGGGGGTCTTTGATATTTTTAAAAACATAGGGGGGTATTTGATAATTGTCAAAAATTGAGGGGGTTAAAAGGATATTTACTCTAACCATTAAAATCAACAACATATTTTAAGCATATCTTTTAAAATTTGAACAATTCTTTCAGACTAACTATTTGTCTGAGGATAAAATGCCTTACTAAAATCTGATTTTATACCCATAATTTTATATAATTCTTACTAAAAAACTTAGGTGAAATTCGTATCTTTATTAGAGACTATAGATTGTGGTACCCAGTAGAAATATACAATCTTATTATTATACATTCTAGCCAACCTACCACTAGAATAAGTCTTCTTATTGGATAGAAAATGTGACTTTGTCAATTTGTCTACAATCACTTATATAACATTATATCTAGTATTAATGCAAGGTAATCCAGTCATAAAGTTTGTCGTAATCATATCCCACTTCTACTCAATAATAAGAAGTTGTTTCAATAATTCCAAAGGTTTTTGGTGTTCAAACTTCACTTATTAACATGTTAGGAATCTAGATACAAATTTCACAATATCTTTTTTTATTCCACTAAATCAATACGTACTCTTGCTTAATGGAACCTGAGTCCACGGATAAGCTGCAAAATATGCCTCTTCCATAATTTACTTCATTAAAACATTTACAACTAGTACACATTCTCTAGTACCCATCCTTATAATACCATCATTATCAATAGGAAAATCCTTAGCTTAACTCTTCTAAATCTCTTCAAATATCTTACTTAATTGAGAGTCTCTTGGTTGTACAGCTTTGACCTATTCAAAAACACCAATCTAACCCTAAATTGTATGATCAAACCTCTCGATCTAGATAATTTTCATTACAAACCTTGATTAATTAACTCATACAACTCTTTAATCAAAGTTCTTCTGACAAAATAAATATAAGTAAGACTATTAGATGATTTCTTGCTCATAACATTAGCCACTACATTAACTTTGCATAGGTGATACAAAATAGTATAATCATAATCTTTTAGAAGTCCCATTAATATTTGTTACTTCATATTTAAATCTATTTGCTAAAATATGTACTTTAAGTTTTTATAATCAATATAAATATTATAAGTCCCACCATACAAATACTATCTCTAAATCTCAAGTGCAACTACTATAGTTATCATTTCTAAGTCATGTATAGGATAGTTCTGCTCATACTTCTTTAACAATCTGGAAGTATAAGCCACTTCCCCTTTATGTTGCAAATGCATACAACTCAAACCAACTCTAAAAACATCACAATACACTATAAACCCCGCTAATATTAAAGATAAGGTCCACAACATATGTTAACTTGTCCTTAAGTTATTGAAACTATCCTCGTAAGCCTCTAATCAAACAAAATTAATGCTCTTTTGAGTCAACTTAGTCAAAGGTACTGTTATTTCTAAAAAATTCTGAATAAACCTTCTAAATAGCTTACTAAGCCTAAGAAACTTTGAACTTCAATGACAGTAGTAAGTCTTAGCCACTATGTGATAGCTTTAATCTTCTTAAGGTTCACTTAGAAGTCATCTTTAGTCAACACATATCCCAAAAAAGCTATATTTTCCAACTAGAATTCTTACTTAAAGGATTTAACATATAATCTTCTTTTGGGTTTAAATTGATTTGGAGTGAAAAGACTTAAGTGCTTTGGATTTCTAGGTTGAAACACATTTTTTTATCATTTACGACACTTACCAGTATCATCAATAGCATCATGAAATACCATCTTAAAAGGCTTGATAGTTAGGATTTAGCGATGATTATAGGGAGATTAATGGCGCTGTTGATCACCCGTTTTTAAAGTCCCTAAATTTATTTTCTTTTCATTTTTGATTGATTGGTTTCATTGAGAATTGATATTTTGAGGAATGAACCTACATTTTAACTCACCTTAAACATAAATAGGTACTTTGGTAACAAAATATGGGTTAAACCACATTAAATCACATATTAAAATTCAATAAAATGCACCCTTATCACATATAATTAGTACTCCCTCAAAGTCTACAAAATCAATCTCAAATATGACGTGTGCTCTTTCTCACTCTTAGAATACACAAAGATGTCATTAATGAATATAATGACAAATCGATCCAGAAAAAGCCTGAACACTCTATTCATCAAGTCCATAAAATTGTAGGAGTATTATTTAGTCCAAAGGACATCACAAAAATTTCATAAATGGCCATATATGATACGAAAAATAGTTTTAGGGACATCTTCCTCTCTGATTCTCAATTGATAATAAAGAAACCTCAAATTAGTTTTGCAGAAACATTTAGCACCCTCAAGCTGATCAAATAAATCATCATTTCTTAGAAGTAGATACTTATTCTTAATTGTTACTTTATTCAATTCTCTATAATTAATACAAAGTTAGAGACTAATATTCTTCTTCTTTACAAACAACACCTACTTACCATGAAAAAGTATTGGATTTGATAAAACTTCTATCCAATGATTCATGCAGTTGTTCCTTAAGCTCCTTCAACTTTGTGGAAGTCATCCTATAATATGACATTAATATGGGAGTAATACCACATTATATTAATACAAAATTCAATTTTCCTCTTCGATAGCAAACCTGATAACCCTTCAAGAAACACATAAAGAAACTCACATATGACTAGAACATCATTAACAAAAATTTTCTTTGTCTAGGCATCCCTTAATAAAGCCGTATATTCCTTATAACTCCACCTAAGTATCTTCTTAGTAATGATGGTGAATATGAGATTATGAGGTACTCCTTCTTTATCTCCTCATAACCATAATTCAACATCATCTGAGATCTATAAAATTACCACCTTCTTTCCATAATCTAAAGTAGCAAAATATTATAACAACAAATCCATACTGAAAATTATTTCAAAATCTATTACATTTAATGACACTAAATTTGCTATTAATCATTTACCATTAATTAACACTGATCAAAAAAGAAAAACAATGTCAGTGTATAAAGATTTACTTAGAGGAGTGGCTACAAATAAAGGAGCTACTAATCTAGTTACCTGACAATTAATTTAAATGTAAACATAAGAGATATAAATGAATGGGTAACACTTATATTAAACAAAACTCTAGCATTTGCATATCATACATAAACAGTATCTACCACAACTACATTAAAATTCTAAGTATTCTGTGAGATAAGAGAAAACATCCGATTTTATTTTCTGCCTGACTATTAGGAAATCAATACTTTCCTACAGCCTCTAACATCAAACCTATCCCTAAACAAGAGTCTAACTCTAGAACTACATCTCTATTAGTTTACAATTTGAGACCCACTCTAGCATTACATATAAAATTAGGACTATGTTTAATGTGCTAACTGTATCACACTAGTAATATAGAATTAAGACATTCCTTAATGAAATGCCTAGTTTGACCATATAAAAAAAAGTACCTAGGTGAATGGGAGAATATGATAAGGTCCCTAATAGACTATGCCATAATTCTAACAACCATTACTTATATAATTAGAACTACTTTATATTGAGTTTTATCTACTACTACCATTAGCTACCCCATAACCAAACTTAAAGATCTCTACAAGCTCTTATAACCATACCTACCACTCCTACATTCATGTGGAATATGACCTTATTGTAACTGTACATGTTGATTTTTGCTCACATCCATCTAAAACATCGATAGCTAAGAACTAGAGCTTCTTGGTCTAATACCCCAAGTTTGATAAAGATTAGGAATAATATGTTGCATGGTGTATCTCCTCTCCATTTTTCTAGTCTCATCTATGGCATCTTGCAAAGTTTGACCTTTTGAACAAAGTCCTATATATGTCGGACTTAGACTAGTAATGTAAAGTCCTATCACCCATATCTTATTGGTCATATCCTCTACATATCTTATCAATCAATAAAATTCTGTAATGTACTCGTCAATTGATCTATCATCTCTTTTAAGATGTAACAACTGCCACTTATAAGTGTCTCTTTGTGGCGGTGGACAAAATCATCTCATAAATCTCCGTTTATACTCTTCTCAAGATAAGATACCCATAATTAGCCAAATAATCTCAATAATCCAATTTAATATAGCCTCCTGAATCGATAATTCAATCATATGAATTTTTTATAAATCTGTGTGTGACATCTTAGTTTGAGAGTTCATGATATTAAAGAAGTCCATAGCATCTCTCGTACCATAAAAGGTAATCCTATTAATCTTAGTGTAATAAATGACAGCTTCTGCATCTATTATATCTTAGCCTCTATTCTTAACCATCTGTTGCATTAGAGGAACAATCTGATTAAGAGCAATTATATGATCCTGTAACCCTACAAGACTAGCTATTAAAGTAGTAGCATCAATATCATGCACTATTGGCTTGTCTTGACCCTGAAAATCTTATTGTCGTACGATAACTTTGGGCCTGCTCTTATGCCTTTCCTGTCTGGCTAAAGCTATGGCTTCATCATGAGCTGATTTCCTACCAATAGTCTCTTCAACCTCAATAGTTCACACTGAAGCTTTATTCCTTCTTATATTGACAATGAATAAAAATAAAATTTCAAACACATCAAATGTCCTATTAGTACAAAAAAAATATATAAATAAGGATAACAATTCAAGATAAACATGATCTTAATGTCGCAAAAGTTTAAATGAAAATTGGCTATAATATGACCAACTTAGTAATTCAAATTTAAAACCTAAATTTCTTATACTAACCAACTTAGTAATTCAAATTTAAAACCTAAATTTCTTATACTAACTTCATCACAACTTAAAACATGGTTTGTGACTAGCTAAAAGGACAATAAAGCCTAGTACCTTATAAACCTTTATCAAGCTTAAAGCTTAACTAAAGCCCAATGACAACAATATCGATAAAAATTTTCTAAAGCAAATCAAATTCATACTAATATTAACATATTAATTCCAATCATATCAACTTCACAATTATACTACAAACATTGATATGAATAATGTGAGAGAGAATTCAACAGTATATGACTACTACGGCTCTAAAGTCAAAATTCATAATAACATGAAATCATACATAATATCATTAGGGAAGAAGAAGTCCGGTGGAGAGTTTTGCTATTAAATGTCTGAACTGTAGGATCTTGAAAAATAGTTCAGGGGAATCAGACTTCACTAAGTGAATTAATATTATAATCATATTATTCACCAAAAACATTCACACACATAATACAATATACTTAATTTACATATATAGATATGCATGCATTTTTCCATGTTAATATTATATCATATAATCATCACAATTATAGATAATGGTGGAGGATTGAGGTAAAATCCTAAATTATCCCTTTACACGTACCTAGCCATATTGGCTTTTTTATCCCATATGGGTCGCTTATCCCAATTGTAGTAGACTACCATCTAAAAGCAGCTCAATCGACCCAACCACAACCAAACCCCAATACTAGTTGACACTCGAGAGTTACTCAACCAAATTGCTGCAACCCATCCATATTAATCAATAAATCAATCATATACCTGCCTGAATCTGATTATGTATGCACAACCTAGTGATGCTCACGAAGTAGCTCATCCCACAATGATCCTCTGTAATATTGCACATCATATTGTAACACAACATAATACAATAGAAACATATATATATATATATATATATATGCAAACATATATGCATAACTATTATGTTCATATATGACGATGACAATGATAATGATAATGACTATTAAGATACAAATACAATACATACTCATAATCATATTATTAACTCATTAGTGGAACATGCCCCTCTATTTTGAACACAATGTCATCTCAAGGCTGAGAGTCCTATTCTTGATTGATCTATAGAAAAATATAAAAGAAAATCATTAGAATCTATCATTAACGAAAATTCCAAATCATTTATAGAATATGCCCTAACTTCTATTATTTTATTGTGGAGGATTTGATATTTTACTCTAAAGTTCGATGTCACAATTTACAAAAAAATCCATTGAAAATCTAATAGAACCTCCTCTATAAAACGAACATCTCCCTCTTAAATAAGGGTCATTCCTACAAAGAAATTGCACTCTTATATATATCGTTAATCACAACTCATATTAAGGTCTAAAGCTATAATAATTATGCCCAGCTGTGTTTATAATCACAATACTAAATCAATCCACAATCCAAACATGCTAAATTCTAATACTAATATCCTCGTTCATATTCAATTTATCCAATTAACCTTAATCTTAATCATTATCAATCTAAATACAGTCAATTATAACTTTTCATACATTGATATAAATTTTTTGTAATTATTAATTAATTATGAATCAAGAATTTCACCATATCACAGTTATTAAAGTTTATTAGCATAATTTATAAAAAAAATTAAAAATATTATTAACCATTTTAAGGCTAAAAAGAGTGTGACCGCCCATGACGGTGCGTGAGGCCCACACAACGCCGTCATGACAACAGTTGGCCTCACTGCTAGCCTAGAAATGTTATCTTTACCCTAGAAGTTAATGGTACCTATCATACACTAAAACTCTCTCTAGTTTGTGCGGATTGAAGCCTCAAACCTTAATGGTAACCCATTTCTGTTCACTACCAAAAAAACTTCATTCATCATTGAACCATATTCCTTTCCTATATTTTTTAGGCTAATAGAAACAATAATGATGTTGATTTGACTTGAAAATGACTAGAAGATGGAGAACGATGTTGGATTTAAAAGGGACAGAACTTTCGCTGAAAATCTTTAAATTTAGGTCGATTTTTAGGAAACAAGTTTAAAAGAATGATAGAGCATCTCAAGAGCTTTCTACAAGTCATAAATCGTCAGAAATGATGATCAAATGATGAAAATATGATCATTGAATTTAAGTATATGCAATAACTTTTAAAGATAAAGTTTAGGAAATGATATTTTTAACTTTCCTTATGCATATGTGTGTGTGTGTGTAAACATATAAAGGTGCAATTCGGTCTTTAAATTTGAAGTGACAAAATAAAAAGGTTTCTTCTTTATTTTTCTATTTTGAATGAAAAAGAAATTTAGGTCATTACAATTATTGTAATAATTTTTAATAAATTTATGTTATATCAATGGCTTCCTTTTCTAATCCAAAATTTAATAGGTTAGAACTCACTTATGTGATTTGATTAGCTAATTCACATCTCTTAGGTAACTTTTCTCCTTTTTGGAATTTCTTACAAGTAAAAACAAACGTGTAGTAATTTGACCTATACTATAAGGATAGAGTTAACCATATTTGTAGTCTTAAATCTTTTATTATTTTCTCAATTAAATCATATACCTTTGAAATTTTCTATTGAAGTCCTATAATTATGTACATTAATCAAAGGTAGTCCTTATAAGATTTAATTGAGAAAATTATAAAAGGTTTATGATTTAATTGAAAAATTATGAAAGGTTTAGGACTACAAATCATCTATTTGTAGTCCTAAATCTTTCATAATTTTTTCAATTAAATCATAAACCTTTCATAATTTTCACAGTTAAGTCCTATAAAAACTGCTTTTAATTAATCTACATAGATATAAGATTTTAATAAAAATCTTTAAAAGTATAAGACTCAATTGAGAAAATGGTAAAATGTTTAAGACTATAAATATGATTATTCGTATGAAGATACTAACAACTGCATAAGGAGGCAGAATTTGCTAATTCACACGAAAATGGAAAAAAAAACTTTGTTATTATCTGAAAATTTAGAT
Source organism: Pinacopodium congolense (assembly GCA_028565735.1). Lineage (NCBI taxonomy): Eukaryota > Viridiplantae > Streptophyta > Magnoliopsida > Malpighiales > Erythroxylaceae > Pinacopodium > Pinacopodium congolense. The sequence goes on from JAOXYD010000002.1 coordinate 5,047,783, forward strand.
TGGTGTAAATATTAAATTTGTATGTCATATTCTTATAATTACCAAAAAAAAAACGCATTTACTATGACTGGACCAATATATTATAAAAATAAAAGAAAAACTTGTCATAGATAGGTAGGTAAGCACGACGAAATTGCAATACCAACCAATTATATCCTCCAATATAGAGAAAAGGATAGCCCAATATTATATTTACACGTGGATCACTATCCAATTCTATTTATACCATTGGATGCAAAATTATCTGTATTTTTCATTTATTATTTATTTGGGATGGGGTTTATTATATAATTAACAGAAGAAATGAAAGGGGAAAAGGGTTGGGCTTTATATATATATATATATATATAAGATTCATGATTGATTGTGAGCTAGCTGTGCAATTTTTTGGGTTGACATGTGTCTTAGAATTTGTGTTGCTTAACACTTTAACCTTAAAAAACTCTCTCTCTTTTTATTATTATTTTTTTGCAGTTCTACTTTTCCCCGTCTTCCTGAAACAGGGCCAGAAATGAATTTGATTTAACTGCCGTTTTATGATAACTAGAGCACCTTTGTTATTATGATATGACAATTATGTCCCTAACCCTTGTTTTATTTGCTTTAGGGACCTGCACATAGAATTTTTTTTTCATTTTCTTTGTTGATAACCACATGATTTTAATTTAAAGGTCTAACTTCTTACTCAGAAGTAAAATATACAAACCTGCAAAAAAAAAAAAAAGATCTTTATATAAAAAATTTAACCTCTTCGTGTAATATTAAAAGTGATATATCCAGGTCACTTATTTTTCTTATACTCAAACTATTATTTACAAAATTTCAGTTGTTGTGTGAGATGGAGGAATGAAAACAAATTTTGTTTATATAGTAAGTGAGAATCATGTATCTTAAATATCGAGACAATAATAATAATTACATTAATCAATGATTAATCTAAAAAATTATATTATTAAACAAGACTTAAAATAGGTCATTTATGATAATCATTTTATCTAGTATAATAAAATTTTAACCTTATACATATATTATGTATTCAATAGTTCTTTATATAATTATTAGGTCCAAAATTTATATATTTCTCTTGGTTTATTATATGTTTAGACAATATCATATTTAATTACAAAATTTTAATTCATATGGTTAAGAGGTTGACTTTTCTCTTTTTACATTTTCACTCATCAACTGTCTTTTTACATTGTCTATTTTTCTCTATCAAGACTTGCATACACATCCATTTTAAATTAAAAGTGAATACCAACCTATTTTAGTTAATCATAATTTTGTCCAACTTTTCTTCTTCAACAAGTAAGATAACCAACACCTTTAATTTATAATCATTTTGAAGTAGAATATTAAGATACATTAGGATTTATTATAAAATCTCTTAATTTTCATCATGAGAATTGTCTGTAAAATTTCCATTATAACAATATATTTATAAATTAAGAAATATTATTCTCATATATGCATATTTTCGTGTGTATAAACAAAAATGTTTTTCTTTTTGATAAGTAAAATTAAAAATTACTTATGCATATTATACATACAATATAAGACATAAATTTAATGAGAAAAATGCAATTTTTTTTCATTTAATGTTGAAATATTTAGTCATTCTATCTTAAAAAACGATTAAGTTATAAAAATTTAAAAGATATGATTCTAAATCTTAATAACCAAATTTTAAAACATGGGCGTGGATTAGCAATTAAAGTTAGAGGTTATGTTTATTATCACTTTTGTCTTTCACTTTCGTTTCTTATTTTTTTAAAATATAAAAATTAATAAAAATAATATAAAAATTAAAAAAGACGATATATTAATATAAAATAAAAAAATATAAATTAATACACATATATAAAAATAAAAAATAAAAAATAATACAAAAGGAACTCTAATTATTCTAATTAACTTTTGAAAGTGTCAAATCTAAATAAAACACGGCATCTTTACCAAATTCAAAATCAAGATCTCCTTCAAATTTAGATTTTTTAAAATCGGTATTGATTAAGACTACTCCTTAAGCAATATCAGATCTTGGGCATATAAGTTACATGATGACGACGTATAACAAAAGTATCTCACCGCAGCAAGATAACGCCATACCTAAACATCACTGATCAAGAACGTTTTTCTTCAAAGAAATATCTACAGACATTTAATTTTACCCGTTTAAATGACTTTCTGGCAAGAAAATAAGTAGTAAAGAGAAAATTAAAAGGGCAAAATATGAAATATTTAATTAATTAATTAATTTTTTTTGTATAATTTTCATTTGTGGAAGATAGGCTATATGGATCACCCCGTTGTGTCCTTCTACGAAGAAAATGAAACAGTTTCTTCAAAGGGATCATCTCGGCTATTCGACATGATTATTTTTCCGGTGGCTTCATTGATCATACTAATATTCTGTGTTTAATATTATTTTTCACTAAGAAAATTCCAAAATATAAATAAGAAAATTCATATTATACTTCTTGATATTTAGTTGGTTTTTTGACAAATTAAGTAGCAAATTGGCCAATTTCTCTAGAATTGCAACTCTATTGCTATATATAACCAGGCAACTCATAACCTCATCCACCCACCGATAGCTATCCTAACATTACTAGGAAATATTCTGATTTCTACAAGCACTTTTGTTTGCTTGGCAAATAAAGGAAGTTCCTCTGCATTTCTTGAGCTGGATGTTTCGGTATTATTTTTGTCTTTGGACTCAGAAAGATGTTTAGTTGAGTTGTGTGTTGTGATTTTATTATGTGGTTGTTGTATTTTTGTATCAATTATTGTGTTTTTTTTATATCTGTGTTATATTAATGTATTGTTTTTATCGATTTTTGTATTTTAAAAAATAAGAAATCAACACACTAAACAAGGTCTTAGATCATAGAGTACAATTGATAAGCTTACTTAAAAAGGGTCATAACCAATTACACCATCTCTATATGCTTTGGTAAAGTAAAATTAAAAGGGACTACATGTGTATAACTTCTTGTTTAGAGTAAGGTATGATAAACAGAGATCATTGTCGATTTCATTTCTATATCTCAGAAAAGGAGAGGTCTACTTTTTCCATTCTTTGTTGCAGAGGCTATACTTATCAATACAAAATGTAAGGTTCAGTCTGGTTTATTTAGGCACTTGATTTGGATGGGAAGGGTCATTAGCACTAAGAACTATTTATTTGTAATGTCTTCTTGGTTGTGAGCTTGGAATTGGTAATTTGGTATTATACCCTTGATTAATCAAGTTCATATCTTTGGGTTTGGTTGCAATATTTTCATTTTCTCTTTAATTTGGAGACTATAAATTAGAAGATTAACAAATATGATCTATTCCAAACTTGTAATTGATATCAACTTTCAATCATGAAGCAACCACATTAAGGAACCTAAACGGAAGGTGACTAATTATCCAACTCAGGAAAAAGTAGAGCATGTATCCATTTGGTATATTGCAAAACAAATTAATAAATAGTATGGAGAGGGACCAATTGGTCCTATTTGGTCAAGGACAGCTCAGACCCCAAAATATGCATACAATTATTCATTCATGTTAAAGATAATTGGGGGTTGGGAACATTATGAAATTAAAAGGGCAATCTTATCTTACCACGTACATAAGAATGTGATGATCATTAAGTGTGGTGCTGCCTAGATTAAAGATAATGGGTGGCCAAATCAATGCCCTTAAATAATGCTTCCTCCTCAGTTTCCGATGAAAATCTTAAAATTAAAACCAACATTCTCTTAACATGTCCCATTCTCCGAAAACCCACGAGCACCCTTTCATTACAAATTTCCATGGAGCTTGAACACTACTCGATAGAAGTAAGATCTCCTGGTCCCCCACCGCCCAGCCACAAGTTTTCGGCCTACCCGCCAAATAGGCATAACTTTTACAATTGGGTGCTCCATAAATGGGCAAAATTATTTTCTTGAGACAATATTAAATTTTAGTGTAAAAGAGATCAAAATCTACTTTCTTAGTTAATTAGCTATTAATACCGCTTTAATCATTGGTAACCAATTTGGTCAAATGCAAAAATAAAATAGGAAAAAATAAAAAGGGAGTCATAGAATATAAAATAAAGCAAATAATGGAGAAACTAGCTCATGAAGTCTTTCTTCCCCTTTGGATTCGCCGTCAGATGGGTCCTAAACTATACTAAAATGAAAAGGTTGGATGGAGCAAATTGGTTGGAATATACAAAAGGAGCTATGGAAGTTGTAGAAGAATCATATTATCTAATTTTTTATTTTTATTTTTATATATGTGTATTAATTTTTATAATAGTTTTATTAATTTTGTGTTATTTTTTAAATTTCTGTGTTGTATTAATATACTATTTTTTTTATTTTTGTACTATTTTTATTAATTTTTGTATTTTAAAAAATAAAAAAACGAAAATAAAAAATGATAAAGATACCAAACAAGTACTTAGTTTTGAAATAAAAAAAATAAGGATACTAAAGAGTATGCAATTATAAAAACTATTATAGAGTTCCTAAAAAGACTTGATTTTGGATACAAGCTCATCATTCCAATTCACCCATTTCTAAGAAGATGAACAAAACAAGAAATGTGTATCCTATCTAGGACAAATAAGACCACAAATTTCAATAGAAAGGAATGGAAGCAAAAGAAGCAAAAGGGTCAGTTGCTCGAGGAAGAAAAAGGGGGGTGATGAAGCCAAGGATAGCACTAAAATCCAAAGGAAGGACTAAAGCTGTAATGAAAGGATATGGAAGACGAATTAGAAGCAGAATCTCAGTCAACAACTCAGTCAAACTTCACACAACCCCAGTGAACTTCCCCTCCATCATCATAGGAAGTTGCCAACCATATATTAATTAATATTCTTAAGCCCTATCCACTTGCAACTTCCACATAATTAATATTCTTAACACAAATTAGATTACTAGGGTAATAGTTTAATAGGGAGTAGAAAGGGAGCACCAAAAATGAAGAAATAGGAAAGGAGCTCATGGAGAATTCGTTCTAAGGGAGTCTTTAGCCAATCTTTTCCCCTTTCACTTTCTTTTTGCAACTTTACTTGTATTCCTTTTTGGTAAATTCTTCATCTTTCCTTAATTTTGTAACTCTTTTTTTGGTTTTTCCTTCCTTTCTGCCCATTAAACAATGAAAATGGCATATTACCAATCATCCTTTCCCCTCTATAGGAAACACCCATCATTGCTCCCAACAATCCTTTTCAACCTTAGAAACCTGAGCTTCTAAGATATTCCCTCTCTTCCATACTTCCTCTCTCCTTTGATGCTTTCACTTTCTCTCAATTTAAATACCCTCCCCATCTTCATAGCCTTTTCTCTACCTCACCCTTCTTCATTCTTTGCATTACCATCTCTTCACCTTTATTTTTATTTGTATTTTTTACTGGGGCTTTAGTTTTTAGGCTCTGTAGACAGTCCCTCACCTCACAATGGATCCTTCTTCTACAAACTCTGTAAATGGTTTCTACTCTTTTCTAACTGGAGGGATTGATGATCTTGAAAGAGTTTATCTTTCCAATAATTTCATGTCAATCCAATTCCTCCAAAGGGTGCTGTCTTTGCTAAGATCTTTCCACTCTCAGTTGACCTTGCTCGTCCAAAAACTCCATTTACCTGTTGGTGAAAAGTGGCTCGATGAATACATGGACGAAAGTTCCAAGCTTTGGGAGGCATGCCATGTTCTTAAATCAGGTATATCTGGCATGGAGAGTTATTACTCAGCTGGATTCAATATCACTTCTTCACTTGATAATCATCGTCATCTTACCCCTCAGCTCTCTCGCCAGGTTCATCTAAAAAAATCCCACTCCAAATTCTGTTCTTGATTCTACTTCCAATAAAAACGCACTGGTCTTTTAAAGTTATGCTTTTTCACATAAAGTTCGCATCTTGATACAGGTAATACGAACAATTTCTGGGTGTCGACGAGAGGCCGTGGGATTGGAAGAGGAGAATAGAGCCTTAATGGAAACAAGAATCCAACATCTGTCGCTGCGTTTTGATGAGAAGGTTGGGATTGAATCAAAACTCAACGGATTCAATGGTTTTCGTGGGGTTCTATATGCAATGAGAAATGTTAGCTCTTTGCTTCTAATGATCTTGCTATATGGGCTGGTGTACTGTTGGCCTGAATCCAGTTTTCTACGAGGAGGCTACGAAGGATGCTTGTTCTTCGGATCAGCTTTCATGATCTCAACAGCGAGATTGCAGCAGAGAGTGGCAGCAGAGATAAACCAGATAAATGGGAGACCAGGAATTCTACTGTTTGAGTTTATAAGGTCAAAGATGGCTATGGAGGAGCTTAGAACAGAGTTGGAGAGTAGATGTGGACAGGGGATGGTGGTGGATTGGGAAATAGAGGAAGAGATACGAGAAAGAGTAGAGAACTTGAGAGGTTGTTTTGGGGTGTTGAGATCTGGGGTTGAGAATATTGTTGGACAGCTTGATGATTTCTTTGATGAGATAGTCGAAGGAAGGAAGAAGCTTTTAGACTTCTGCAGTCATAGATAAACAAAACAGAAAGAGAGACAGAGCAGTAACAGAACTGGTTGAAAAATGAGAAAGAAAAAAAAAAGAACATAAAAGAAGTAAAGCAGTTGTTGGAGTTGTTGTACCTTTAAAACCCCCCTCTCTAAATTTTCCCTGCTTAAAAATTTTATTCCTTTTTCAATATCTTTGCTGTTTCTTTAATATCCTTTCCCCCCCTCCAGTAGTTTGTTTGCTTATGGTTACTGTAGTTAAAAGCTTTTGGACGAAACAACAGGGAAGAAGACCTCTCCACTGGGAAAAATAGAACGTAAGAAAGTGATTGGACTGGATAGAGCTTAAGAAATGGTGAGTTAAGAAGACAAATGGTTAAAGGCCAAGTTACTACTCTTATTGACGTTAATATGAACTTCATGATCATGATTAGTTATAATGGATACAAAGGAGAGGAAGCTTCTGATTTTATCATGGGAACATGAGGACTTCAAATCTTGTTCGTTTGTATTGTTTATTACATTTTATTTGGTCGTCTTGTTCAAGTCTCGGCAAAAAGAGACCGTTCTCTGTGGTAAAATGGCTTTAATCATTCTAGTTGGTGAATAATGATGAAAAAGAGGGGAGCTTTTTAAGTTTAGGACAGTAGGTAGTAGCAGTAGGTTGAGGCAGTGTGAGATTTCTGGATTTTTAGCTTTAATTTCAAAAGCAGCAAATCTCTCTTGGGAAGAAAGGGTTTTTGTCTGATTCGGGTTTCACTTATGAAAGCAATGGGGTTGACGATGAAAGCTTCTTAAGAGGAGATAACATCTCTTTCCTTTGTGTCTCTGTTCTATCTGATAAAATTATAAAAATATTACCGTATCTCATGCTTTTTGTCCCTTGCCGGAAATTCATGCCTTGCCTCCCCTCAAGGGTTCCAATGCTTTGTTCAAAAGAAAAAATAAAAGAAATAATATAATAATGTGGACACAGGAATAAAACGTAACGACAAGATCTGAATGAATAAATAAAGTCGAAGCAGGAAAACATAGTCTTGGCAGTAAAAAGGGTTATGGTAGGCTGCAATGAAAGTAAAGATGTCCTGTAAAAATGATGATTTCCTATAACAAAGCCTTTAATTATTATAACCCGCAATCATGTCCTCCCATTCCCCAACAACAAATTCTAACAACACGGCTAAAGATGATATCGAAGATCTTTTTCCAGCTAATTTTCCCCAACAAACAAAAGACCATCCTTGTGTCAACTTGATATCAAAAGAGGACAAAAAATTCATGCAATCGGTTTCGACACAAAAAGCATGTGCTTAACATGCAAGTAGAAATACCCAGGACTGGTCGGATGGCAAGCACATAAACCAAAACAACAGCAGCTTGCGTGGCAGCACATCACCACAAAATATGCTTCATTGTCATAATCGTGGAAACACAAACACGGCTATTCTTCCAAAGTAGATTTAACTATCCACACTGATGGGAATGAGTATTAAGCCTATCAAAGATCGACAGAGAAATTTAACAATGTCCTCCCACTTAGATATATACAAGACACGTGTTAAGGAATTGATCCTTTCAACCTTTGGCAACAGATCCAATTCACATATACAGCCTATGAATGATGAATGAAACAAGCGCATGGGGCAAAAAGGCTTACTATGCAGAAACTTTACTTCATCAAGGAAGTAAGAAAATAACCTATAAAAGTATGCAAGTTGATTCTTCTACAAGTTCAAATGTCAAATCCTGGCATCGCAAACTGAGAAGCCAATGTTTCTACCCGATTTCGCAGCTCAATAATATCTTTATTGTTCTGAAGACCCTTGAGAAATTCTTTCTGCAGTTTTCCATGTTCCCTCTGAACAACACTCGTTATCTGAGCTGCCCTAAGAAGGAACTCAGCAATTGTCTCGAAATCAGACTCCAAACAACCTCTTGACGTCATGGCAGGAGTGCCTGAAAAAGAAAAGAAAAATGAACTAAGACGAAATTGGAGAAAAACATGATCTAATGTGAACAATACAGAAGGGAACCGACTACTACAAAAAGAACAACCCCAGCTTGGAGTTCCAGAAGAATAAGATATTCGATACAAGCATCAGTCAAGGTACCGTGCCAACAAGCTAAAAAATATAGACGTCTTGGAATTAGATACGAATCTGTTTCAGGAATTCAAAATATTTACAACATCAACTTAGAAAGCATACATCCATATGTGGAAGGACTATTTATAAAGAGGTAAAATGACAGTGTCAGTACTCACCAATTCTCACTCCTCCAGGACATATAGCACCATTCTCACCAAAGATGGTACTTTTATTGAGGGTGATGTGGCACATTTCACATACTTTCTCGTAGTTTTTGCCTAAAGAAGTAACACAAATACAGTGCAAAAAGTAAGCAAAAGGAAACTAAGCACATAATCATGCTATTTTCAACTTTTTCATTATCTAACAATGGCAAAGAACAAAAATATTGAAAACTATGATTAACAACTCCAATTATTTTTAGTAATATTTTCAAATGGCTGAGGAAGAATGATGAGTTGGTGCACATATACATGGAACGGACAGTTGTTAAATCACCATTTGTTATCCCAATATAAACCATACAAGTGGATGTTTGGTGCTGAAGAAGTCATCACTTTACAATAGTGAGAGCAGCATCACAACGTCAAAGGTGCATCCATACAACAACTGAAAAAGTGTAGTAGTTAGGAGAAAAGTATTCAATCATATAATTCAGATAATTTCTAGAAAGGAACTCCCGAATGTATCCTTTTCCCTAATTTGGTTCTCCTAATTCTGCACGGAAGCTTAAATCATCATCCTCGACATACCAACCAGAATTAGGAAATACTGAAGCAACAAAAGATCTTTACCCACAGAGACAAAATTGTCACTGTGTCCAATGAGTACAATGAAAAGAAAAGATGATAAACATTCTTAAAATGGAACATTAGATAATCACACTAGTAATTCTGCTGTTGATAGATGTAAAACTTTGATCTTCCAAGATTGGAAAAATTCTTTGTTGCATCACATAAATGCTAACTTACAACCTGATGGGCCCTATCAACCCATACAAATGTCATACAAGCCACTCATGGACCCAAACTTACTAGATACAGCAATAGTATTTGCACCTTGTATTTCAATACCCATTTAACAAGAAGGTGAAATTCAAACTCAAATACAGATTAGAAAACATACCAAATAAGTAGTACATCATTTAAACTGAACAGAACTGTCACTAAATACCATGCATTGGCCCTCAGATTTGAGTACCAAGTAAACTGAATAATTTAAGGACGTGTCTTTTTTTGTTTCT
>JAOXYD010000002.1:5062012-5073508 GCA_028565735.1 Pinacopodium congolense
AATTAACAGACATTCTATTTGTGGCAGCTACATAACATAGTTCGTGAGGATTATTCTTGAGGCGTTTTTTGAAATTTGTGCTATACCTGTGCTATAATTTTGGTCTCCCTAGTTCTTTTAAGCCAGTTTTCTTTTTCTTTCTTGCTAATGCCTTTGTCATGAAAAATGATGGTTTTCCTTTATGTTGATGACCGAGGCCAGTTAACTACGTTTGGAATGTAAGCCTCCACAGTTTAAGTTGTTTCTTTTTTAGTAAACTTGTTCTTTACTGGATTGCTCATGCTTTAAATCAACAATCAGATTAACGTCAAAATCCTTCCCAGTCTCGATATTAACAAAACTGTTGAATTATGCTGATATGAGAGTACGTTCTGACTTCTTTTGGAATTTAAGACCTGAAGTTAAGACATTTCAACTTCTTGATTTAATCATATTGTCAAATGAAAGTTGGCATTCTTTTTATTTTGTCACAGTTCCGCTGTCAGCGTGTGCAATGTTTCCGGATAGGTAACACAGATATCCCAGACAACAAGAGAGTAGAGGTTGCACTTCAGCACATCCACGGAGTTGGCCGTAGAAGGGCTCATCAAATCCTCTCAGAGCTGGGCATAGGGAACCGATTTACCAAGGACTTAACTGGAGTAGAACTCAATTCACTGAGGGAGGAAGTCTCCAAGTACCTCATTGGAGGGGATTTAGTAAGCTTTCATTGTCTATTCCACACTTGTTTTATATGAAATACACTGAATGACGGCCTTTTGGTTTCCTCTATTACAGAGGCGATGTGTAGATGGTGATATAAAGAAGTTGGCAGACGTTCGGTGCTACCGAGGATATAGGCATGCATGCATGTTACCATGCAGAGGACAGCGTACTAAAACCAATGCACGAACTATGAAAGGTAACCTTGTTACATTGGAACAAAGATGATTGTTTTTCATTTAGTTTGATGATCATATATCCATTCTACTGAAAGAAATTGAATCACATGCATTCTGTCTTGTGTAATGTGGTTATGCAATAATTTTGCTCAACTTCTTTTGAGCTGTTATTTGCAGATAAATTATGTGTACCGATTAACTCTTTATGTTCGCATCAACAATCTTTGTTCAGAGCACAAAAGGCGTGATAAAGGTAGCTTGACAAGAAGTCAGAATCTTGCTCAGTGGATGGAGAAACGTCAAGAGAGGGATCAAGAAAAATGATCTGCTCTATTACATGAGATTTGAAGCGCAAGTAAACTGTAGCTCTGAAAGTTACAGATGAGGTCTTGCTATGGTGAAAACATTCAAAGGACTCAAGTTAGGATCCATCTATTGTCAAAGTTGCCGTTCAATAAAAATTTGAATAGAAAGTTCTTATATTTCTCCACACACTGAGAGCAGCGTAGCTACAGACGTACACATCCATGGATTGTTATGAAGCAGTGTGTTAAATGGCTTTTGATGATGTTACAATTTTACTTTAGACAATGTAGCAGTACCACTCAGTCATGGCTTTCCGGATTAGAGGATGGAGTTTGGGAGTAATTTTTAGCATTTCAAAGAGACATTAATAAAGGAATGTGATTTCTGCATTTTTTTATTAGTTAATGAGATATTAGCTCTTTTTTTCCTCCAAGAATAGTCTTGCATTGAACTTTTATAAATTGATATTGGATATATTAATAATTTGTGTTATATAATTTCCGGGGACGTTATGGATGACAAGTGGGGAACCACTATTAAGTTCTTTGACTTTGAAAACTGAAAATCTGATCTCTATATGAGTGAATGACAAATCAAAATAGAGAAGGGGAACAAATACAATCACTAAGCAAATATGCACATCCCACGATAACGCTAAATTCCCATATAAAAGTATATCAATCACAAGTGTCTTGGTTGCCACTTTGGCAAACTGAAAATACTAACATCAGTAGATTACTGCTACCACTAGATCTAAGAAGTCAGCCCCCAATTGCCAATAGTACCTGCAAACATAAAAAAGCAGATGAATAATGTCAAACACCGCAATTGTTTGTTCCACATAAATTTCAAAATTCACTCAAGAAAAATCTCATTACGGTTGAATAACCGAGATAAGACCAACTATAAATCTAACTGAGTTCAATGGAGCCAGGGAGAAAGTATGGGCTTGTGTAGGGAGTAACATGGGAACTTCCAATACTCCAGAAGGTAAGTTACTAAATTAGCTTTCAGGAAAGGAAAGATATGGATTGCATGTCGACAATTTAGAGATGAAGTTTTTGCAAAAGGCAATCTACTAAGCCAAATACAAAGGGGGGGAAAAAATTTTCTGTACTATCCTCATATCTATGTTGTTCAACATAGACCAGGAGTTTCTAACAAAATTTGCTACTAACTATATCAAATGAATGGCATTTTCATAACATGGCAACTCATAAATCCATCGATTTAAAAAAATTCTTCGAATATGAATAACATATTACATTGCCAGCTTAACCATCACAATGAATTTTAAATACAAATTTCCATCTTAACATGCCAGATTGACTTCTGCAGTAAAAAGGCTGATGATGATGATAATAATAATAGTAATGTGCAAATTATAATGATATACTGCAACATGGTTAGCAAGTCAAAAGTGTCAACTTGAAACTAATATTTATCCTAGAAAGAGAGTCAACTCAATAATTGGGATTATTCTGCATAAAAAATCCCAATAACATCAATCATACCTGTACAGATACTTAACTGCACAAGAAATTGCAGACATTAGTTCACAAAGAGCAAGCTTCCACAGTTGAAGCTCTTTGGTATCCAGCATCAACCCTGCTGAGTAGTTCTGTATATGATGAAGTTAATGGAAGATCTTGATCACTATTTATGTCCTCTGTTTCATTGTATCCCTTAATGCCATCATCTTCCGTGACCCGGACATACTCTAAATCATTTTCAACAGGTTGATTCATGTGAATGATCTTACCAAAGAGCTGAATTGTGCTATTGCCAACTTTTACTGGGTTGCAAGTCTGATTTCCAGCAAGATTGCCAGAAGAATGTACACTGCTATGACTATGACTATCTGGAGATAAAATCTCAGATTGTGAACTCCCAATGTTCAGCTCAGTAGACACACTTTTCAACTTTGGTACCAGATTATTGCCAAAGGCAATATCAGTTTGCATCTGAGGAGCAGCTTCACTCAAAAAATTAGAGTAACTGAATATAGAGAAAGGATCTTGCCTGGCTCCCTGCATGCCAGCAGGAAAATTGTGGTTATTCAACAACGGTGGGCCCATGTGCCCCGTAGCTGAATTTGTTAGGTCTGACAGCGGAAAGAAAAGCTCTCGCTCTCCACCTGTCACCATTCCAGAATTGTCCAGAAATCTGAATTTCTTCGAGGGGTGAAAAGCAGCATTAAACTGTGGTGTTGGTGAAACAAATTCAACTTGCCAAGGGCTCACTCTCTTTGCATTTTGAAGAACTTCAGGTTCATCCCAGTTAACCTGTGTTACAGAGAGCAAGAGAGAGGTGGACAAAGAAAAATGGTACACTTTTAATTAATGTACAAAGCATTAAAATAACATTGACAAGATGAACCAAAGGCAAAAGAAATAAGAAGAAAAGAGATTACATTGACAAGTTTAAATTTCTAAATATAGTCTATTTAATTATGCAACTATGCAACTTAAAAGGGGAAACAATAATAGCAGTATCACATGAGCCATATTCACTTGGTTATTTCTAGCTAGAAATTAAATGAAAGGGTAAAACTTCAATCTATGGTTTGTTTACAGAAAAACTTGACGAAAAAATAATAAAAGTGTTTGCCAATAAAAGATAACCATTTTAGAATAGCATCATTAACAACTTTAAACACTTTACTGCTTCAAACACGCAGAAAATAAAAGTAATATGGCTTGCTGCCATTAATTCAGCAAATCAGAGAAAACAAGATCAAAATATTCTCTCTCCAACAGTCAACAGTGGAGAATCCACTTGCTCATGCAATCGCAAATTCTCATAATAGGCTGAGCCCTGCTGGTTTCCTCGATGATAATTTTTGCCTAATATATAATAGCCACATCACATACATTACACCAATGAACTTACAGAGCACATATCCCCACGAGAACTACAGAGACAAGAAGTACTTTCTTTACATACAAATTCTGTTCCAATCCAATTCAGGAGTGCCACTTTTGGCGCATATGTATAAACATAATTATAAATTATATACCTGAAGCATGCGCCAAGGAGAGCCTTGCCACGGGCCAGCATCGGGCATTGAAGCAGCAGCCACCGTCCCCTGAAACCACGTCATTCTCGATGAGTCCTCCGTCTCCATAGCCATTTTCACTCTCATTCCCGCAGTCCACAGCACATTGAGAGCAGCCTCCACCACCTCAGCTCTCACAACGAAGTCCGAATACCAACCCGCCTTGGGGTAATACACCACTTCAAACGGGAACCCCTGCGCCGCCGCGTCCGCCGCCGCCGCCATAGCCTCCGGCGACACTCTCCCCCGTCCGCTTCTAGAGAATCCATCTTCCTTCACCTTCACTTCACTCTGACCGATCTGCTCATGCCACCTGGTGAAATCCCCACCGCCGTTGTTGAACCTCGCGGACCTACGCACTCCGATGAACATCTGTCCTCTAGAATTCCTCATAAAAACCACAGAATCACCAGCAATCAACTTCTTGCTGTTAACAAACTTGCTCCATCCAGTAGTCAACAAATGCCTCCGCGGAGTTCCCCGATAAATGTGCCTGAACTCCCAAGCAACTCCATGAATGTCAGTGACGTGTAGCTTCTGCACGGGAGGCTCCACTTGGTAGTTCAACGGCGGGAAGATCAAATCGGCGCAGAATCTAGGAACAGAGAAACCGCCTCCGTTATTGGCGTCAGACGGCGTTAGAATCTTGGCGAATGCCACAATCTTATCGTCATCGCAACCGTCCCGTGGGATCGTAGGAGAAGGTTCTAGATGGGCGGTGGAAGAAGAAAGCAGAGGAGAAAGAAGAAGCCTAGCATAGACCTCATCAGTAACCGAATCAGCAAGTAAATGGACGGCGGAGATTTGACAGAGAATCAAGGGTTTAGACAGGAGGAGGTTGGAGAGAATCGGACTAGACATAGGAGCAAAAGACTGCTCCATGTGACCTTGAGGGAAGTAGTAAACCCTAGAACCTACGGCAGGTATTTGCACATTGGAGCCGGCGCAGGCACGCCAGATCCTGGGGTCGACGCAGCGGAGATCAGCGGAGGACGACGGAGGCATTGGACAATTAGGGTTAGTTAAACTAGAAGAGAGAGTTATAGAGAGTAGAGACAGAAGGGTTTATTAACATATGAGAATGTGTCTCTATCATGAAAAGAGTGAGTGCGCGAGTAAAAGAGAAGGAGAGACAGTGCCGTCCGGGAGTCGGAGAGAAGTAATAGCACAGAAGTTGAGGAACCATTTTCTGATTGGTCAGGTTCTTTATTAAATTATTATTTTAAACTAATTATAATTAAGAAAAAAATACCAGAATTAAAACTTGTAATTAAACCCATATATTGGCCATAATTAATTTATCGTATTATCTTTTAACATTGTCTCATTATTATTATTATTTCATTGTGCTTAAGAGAACTCTTCGTTAAATTTAGTTTTTTTATTTCATTTAGAAAAAGACCGATACAATATATTTCATTGCAATATTTGATTAAAGCTTGTCGATTCTTTAACACTTCATGTTTTTCTTTAAACACTAAAATTAAGGATCTTATTACAAGATAATTTCTAATAACAAATTGTTTTAAAGAATTCATTTTCCCTCAATGTCTTGGGGACGGTAAATGCTTCTTCTTCTTTCTTTTTTTTTCCTTTTCTTATGTTTCCTAATGCAATTCATAGATAAAGCAAGATAAAGTATTAAGTGAGAAATTTCGGGGCCGTAATTTGCAAAAATATTGCGTTATGAAAGTTCAAATTGCATAATAATTAGTTAACATATCAAAACGAGCATTTTAATAACCGAGTATCTTAACAGATTATGATCATACAGCCCGACTAAATCGAAACAAACAAACTACAAACTACGACACCTTGGTGGATAGTGGCAACATAACATTCAGATTAGTTTAGAAATTAAATTATTGACAAGCTTAGAATTTGTTACTAGCTCATAAAATCTAATCAAAACTTAAATGTCAAAATTTACATTCAATCTTGTTAAATTTAAATGTCCACAGTTGTAAATTTTATTAAAATTTTCATTCCAAAATAATTGATTCAAACAGATTAACATAGCTAAATTGCACTTTCAACCCAACTTTTTGACAACGATTCTTTATTTGAAGGTAAAACGCAGTTCACGCAAACGAAACAGAAAAAAGACTCGTACCATCGTACCAAATAAGAGACCATTGGACCGGATACCCTCACAATGATCTCTTCTATAAGACACCATGCAGAAAGAGAAATAGAACTTCAAACATTCAACAGTACAAACAGCAACCTGATTAACAAACAGCAACCGGATTAAAAGTCGACACCAAAGGCTTTTCTCTAGCAGTTACTCCTCTTCCGATTCAGACTCGGCATTCTGGAGCCACTCAACAAAAGGCTTGACATTCTTCCACACTATGGAGTTCTTATTACCACCAGTTAGGCCTTTATTGTACCAATCCACAATGATTTCTTCTTCTAACACGTCACTGTCATACAATGCCTTAACAACCAACGCAACCTCTTTGACTGCCTCAGGACTTGCTTTCCCACAGAATGATTCAATGGCGTTCAGAAGAACGATTTGTGATCCCTCATCCTGAGTCGCTGCTGCTATATAGTTCTTCTTCTTGGTAACCTCTTTTGCAAAGCCTTTCTCAACACCCTCAAAGAGAGCAGTGAACAGAGCAGTGGTAACTTCCTGAGATGTCCCAGAAAGTGAACCCAAGAAGGATTTGAGCTGGCTTGGAGAAGAACCCTTTTTCAGATGTTCTTTTATTTCATTAACAAGCCTGAGCTGAGTGTCAACGGTTCTACAACCATTCTCATGAGCTGGAGACTTCTTTCCATGATTTGGTTTCTCTTCATCAGTAGACAGCATGACCATATCTGCAGTAACAGAACTCAACTGTTCCTGTATGCGCTGTTTAGCAGCTGCCAGTGAGGTATCAGTCTGCCACTGGACATCATCGTCATCAGCAGCTGTGTGGTCATTTTCATCAGCCTGACTGAGAGCTGGGGAGTGATCAGAATCAGAACCGTTGCTTTTCTTCTTGGTTGATGTACCTTTTGAAGCATCTTTGGAGGTGGTAGACGAGCCTTTCTTCTTTCCAGTCTCTTTTTTTATCTTCTTCAGCTCCTCATCTGCTGCCTCGCCTTCCTTCAGCCTTTCCTTCTCAGCCCTCCTCATTGCCTTCTTGTCTTTGGAACCCTTTTTCTGTTCAGGTGGGTTCTTAAGGATAAAAGTTGTAAGTTTGTCCCTCATATCAACATCGGAAACAAACCCGCAGGCAGCACACTTTAGGCTAATCATCTGTGTCTTACTGACGAGAACCTCCGTCTCAGGATTACCACAACCATAACACTGAACGTATTTCTTGATGAAGTTCTCAAGAAGCCCCGCAAGCTTTGCGGTTTCATGAGCCCCATTCACAAGCGAAGTACCAGTCTTGTCATCAAATTTTGATTGGGCTCCAAGCTCATTGCCAAAGTACTTTGTGGTGTAAGAAGCTGGTCTACCTAGCGCTTTTGCGATTTCAACCATATTAACCACATTGGTCTTGATGCCATTTCCTCTACCTTCAATTTTAGTCACCATTTTAGGCATCTTGTACCTGTAAAAGGCATCATCCTTGTTGGAAGCACCGATATTTTGTAGAGCCATCTTGATGTTTAGAATGAAGACACGGATATCAAACTAATCAGAAGCCTCTAGACAGATTCCCTGCAGACAAAGAAGGTTGTATAAACTGGCAACCTAGAAAACGTGTCCTACGGCCTTCAAATAACCCAATATGCATGCAGCCAACTTTATCTGAATGTCTGTTCTTTTTCCTGGATTTAGGACAGTACTCTCCAAGTAAACCAATTGATGATAGAAAGAGGGAGGCTCTTTCAGACATAAAAGAGGATTCAAGCTTAACGCCCTCCACTTTGTCAAACTGCAGAATCAAGCAGATTGAACTGCAAGCTTCCTGAAATCCAACACCACTCTTCCAAGATAAGTTAACAATCATCTAGGGCATCCAACATAAGTTAACAATCATCTAGGGCATCAATCAGATAGCTCTAGCATTAAAGAGTTTACTGAACACCAACATTTCACAATAAACAAAGCCAAATATCATAAATCTGGTGTAGAGATAATAAGTAAGTAATTTTGAATTGGCACAATTCTCCAAGAGACAGGGCCAACAGGAAAAGAAAAGAAAGAGCCCAACAGAATGGCAGAAGACATGCAAAACAGGTACAATTCTAGGTTACGCAAAAGATAACCTAAACCACAATCCTAATTAACAAGTCTTCATATGATACCAAACTTGTTATAAGGTTTGGTTGCGGTAAAGAAAATCTAGAACGCATATGGATTTAGATATAAAAGCTACATTCAACCACAATCCTAATTAACAAGTCTTCATATTATACCAAACTTGTTAGAAAGGGCTGGGTGCGGTAAAGAAAATCAAGTACGCCTATGGATTTAGATATAAAAGCCAGAGAAGAAATAAAAGAATAATAATAAAATAAAATAAAAACACACACACACACAAAGAGACATAAGTTTTTCAGAACCTTTTTTTTTTCAAGAAAAATAAATCAGAATTCGCACGTCATCCATGAAATACACCCTGCTTGAAAAATAAACCAGATTAATACAATCCAACGACTTGAACCAAAAGATTCGTATAAAAGTTGAGGAAATTTCACAATCAAAACTTCCTAGTCCAACAAGCACATTCCATCAGAAAACGTATTCATATTCGTCTAAGCTCAAAAACCGGAATCGTTCAAAATCAAGAACATCCAAAGAAACAGAGTAACACCAACTAAGAACGCGACCCGCGGATCTATAAAGATTTGGCAACAAGCAAACTAATAAACCTCCAGAAAATCAAAGTCTCTTGACACATCAATCGATGCAATCGATACACGAAAAATCCACAATATTTAAGGTAAGATGGATAAACAAATATGAAGGGAGACGTACGAACCTTGAATTGAAGCGAGCGAGAAAGAGATATTAGAGAAGGATTCGTGTTTGGTTAGCGTGTGCGCTGCGACTGAATGGGGCGATTAGAGGGACACCTTTATATAGCAGATTGGAAGGACTTGTTAGGGTAACCGACTTATTTTTTATTTTTTATTTTTTGGCCAATCCTCCTTTTGTTTTCCTTTTCCTATTGAGAATTTGTCTTTTTGGCTGGTTGCAGATAAAATTAGGTATCAAAGGCAATAATATACGGCATTTATAACCTTTATCTTGTGATTTTTTCCAAATAAGCGTTAACATTTCTTTAAGGAGTGTAAACGTGACATGACCGTGATACAATGTAATGCGTGTATCAGATTTCTCATTCAATACGTTACCATTCAAACATAATCTCTTTTGCTTTAAGTATGATTTAAAATTTTAATTATAAAATTTTTAATTTACTTAAAAATAATTTTAACATGTAAAAAAATATTTTTAAAATTTATAATATTTATAAAATATTATAAAATTCAAAATTTAGATTCTCAAATTACATATCAAAATTAAATTTAAAAATCATATAAACTATTAATATAACATAAATACATTTAAAATTTATCACAACGGCTGCAAACAAAATATAGAAAAAAAATTAAATTTTCATCGAAAATTTTTTGTGCGTTATCTTTCCTTTTTAAATACTTTTATATTATGATTCTAGTTTTAATATTGAAATATAGTAAGAGTATTTATTTTATAAATAAAATTATTGGGATTGTTCATATATACACAACGGAAGAAGCATCTAGGAGACGACATCGTGGCAGGAATCATTGCATACACATCATGATGCGTCTAGTTGTCCTGATTGATTATCGTCTGCGATTTTTAACCAAAAAAAAATAGGTAAAAAGAATCAATTGGGAGTTGGGACGAATAAGAAAATAATGTATTCTTGATCTTTTTTCGTTTTTGTTGAATCAATAAAGAAAATTGATTGATATTTGTACATTTTTGAAAAGTATGTAGTATATACTTGGTATAAAAAAGAAAAAGAAAAAGAAAAAAAGTATATGCATCTAATCGTTTAGTTGGATTACATGTGAAAAAGAAATTTTTTTTCTTTGTTTTTTTTTTTTTTCCTGCAAGGGACTGGCCCATATTTTTATATGAGGCCAAGCACAAAGTTTGAGGCTTTTATCTACTTTTGAATCCGCACAATTTAGGTTAACATTCCAAAGTTTTTGTTAATGTTGTGAAAATTGGATTGGACATCGAACTAATAAGAAAAAGGGTTAAAAATTTAAAAGTTCAATTGGTATAAAATTGTTATAAAATTGGTATTGAACTAGTATAAAATAATAAGATATATAAATTGTTAATCTATTTTTTTTGTTAATCTTTTACTAAATTATAATATTAATATTAATATTTTTTATTTTTTATTTTTTATTTTAAATAAATATAAAATAAATAAATAAATAATGTCATATAAGAATTAAATAAAAATAATATATTTAACAAATAATAAAAATAAAAAAAAAGTAAAAAAAGGTTAGAAAGGTAGAGTTGAATTAAAAAAATTTTAAAAAGTAAAAAGGAGTAAGTTGGGATGGGTTGAGTTGAAACGGATCAGACTACAGGTTAAACCGGGTCAAACCGGCTAAATTGACCGGTCGAAGCGATTAAATTGACCGGTCGAATTCTTAACCCGACGATTTTTAAAACTGACAGTTTTTAAAAGTAACCGAACCGATAAACGGACCGATTTCAGATTTATCTGGTCAAACTAACTGGTCCGATCCGATTTTTAAAATCATGATTTTAATCTATGGGTTGAAGACGGTAAAAAATAGAGTGAATATCAAATTATCTCTGTAATTTTTTCAATTTATCATTTACTTTTTATATTTTAAAAATTATTTACCTCTAAATCCTCTTTTAAATGGATCCCACTTAACGTAACAATTAATGTAGCACCGAGGCGGATGACGTAAGTGCAATTAAGTTTTTGCAAAGTTTCAGGAATGTATAAAAATTTAACAACGTTCAAAGAACTGGAAGAAATTTGGTTAAATTATAAAGTATAATTTATTATATATTTTTTAAAAATTTATATTTATATTTATATTAAAAATAATGTTAAAGATAAAAATTTCAAAATTTTAAATAGTTAAAATAATCATTTTAAAAAGATATATTTTAATATTTTTACTTTACTATACGTATAAATTCATAAATAATTAATTAATAATATTTTTTAGTTATACCTTAAATTAACCCCAATTTATTTATTTATTTATTAGTTATAACAAAAAATATTGTTAATTAACAAGTCTAAT
>JAOXYD010000002.1:5111586-5137389 GCA_028565735.1 Pinacopodium congolense
GGCTGTCTCAAAAAAGAAAGAGTAGCCCTTTTGCGGGAGTTAGAAGCAACTTGGAATTATCGAGGGGACAGATGAACCTATATTAAAATTTTCAAAATAGGTTATTAATATAACTTTTTCACATTTTCAATTAAGTGACTAAGCTTTGAAAATTTTTCATTTGAATGATTAACGTTTAAAAAATTAATCAGAAAAGGTAAAAAAGTTGTAGTAGGCCAGGTCAGATTCGGATTGTCGAATCGGGTCGGATCGGGTGACTGACGGCGTTAATCTTTTTCACTCAACTAGTTAACTTTCGAAAGGTTACTCACTCAATTGAAAATTTTAAAAGCTTTATCACTTAAGTGAAAAAATGTGAAAATGTTGATCACTTATTTAACTATTAACCCTAAATTATAATGCGAACTTTACTATATGACCAACTTTATGAGCTCTATTAAAATCGATTTGGGATTCTTATGAAAACAACTTCTTTTATTGTCTTTAGCAATAAAAATGTAAGAGTTTACTTTCAGACTTTACTTCTTATGCTGAAAGAGCAGTACTGCTTAGGGGATCAAAAACATGACGTGCCTACCAATTCATAAGAGCTGTCAAGCAGCACATTTGTTAAGGAGATGCTTGAAGACTTTCTGATGTTTGATGATGATAATTACCAGCATGAGTAGAATTGAAAGTTATGCTGTTCCAACATAAACATTTTATTGGCCCAAAGCATGGCTTGAGGAAGTTCTTAACAATTTTCCAATTCAACAAATGGCATATTGGTTGGAAATAATTGAATAATGTTTATCTTGGTAGTATCAATATTTCACTAGTGGTAGTATTTCTCCATTTTGTTATAATGCTATTAGTTGGAGTTTTAGTTAGTCTAGTATTAGAAGTTTGTATTTTAGTTCAATTATGATTTGTATTCTATAAATAGATTTTAAGATTATGAATAAAGTGAGTTGTATTTGTACTCTGGCAGTGGTATCAAAGGAAGAAGAAGAAGAAGAGCTTGTGGTAGAGGAAGTCGAAAAGATAAAGATTGTGAAAATTAACAAGAAGATGATCAAGAAGAATTTAACTAGCATCAAGAAAATCAATATTGAAAAAATAGAAAAGGTCACGGAGACTACAAATTAGTAGATAAGTCAAGCATAGAGTGCTATAAATATCATCAATATAGTTGTTATCAGTTAGAATATCAAATTAATTTGAATAGATAAAATGAAGATAAGTCAAACGTAGAGTGTTATAGATATTATCAGATGGTCATTACTAGTTAGAATGTCGTGCTAATTTGAATCAATAAAATAAAAAAAGAACTAATTTTGTTAAGAAAGAAGAGTAGGTGTCATTTTTGTTGACGTGCAATATGATTGAAGAACAACGCAATTAGTGGTATTTGGATACTAGTTGCAGCAATCACATATGTACAGACAAAGGGATGTTTTCTTAATTAGATGAATCTTTCTACAACATTGTAAAGTTTGGCGATAATTCTACCATTTCTATTATGGAAAAAGGCAAGGTAACTATCAAATCTAAGAAAGGTACTATTTACAATATTTATAACGTTCTTTATGTGCTAGATTTAAAAGTCAATTTGATTCGCGTGGGTCAACTGCAAGAAAAGGGATATGGGGTTATTATTAAAAATGGAGTTTCTCGTATTCAAGATGTAAAATTGGATTTTATTATTCAAGTCAAGATGACTGCGAATCGTATGTTCCCGTTACATCTTTCCAATGCCAGTCATATATGTTTTTCAACAAAATTGAAGACTGATGTAGAAAAGACAATTGAAGCATTGCATGAAACAACGGCCAAAAAGTTTGAAGCTTGGATTGAAGTTGAAAGATCGTTGAATTCTAGGTTATAAGAAGTTGAAACTAAAGTTGTTGTTGCTGAAGAAAGAGAGAAATTTATTAAAGAACTATTTTTGCGAATTTTATCTCGAACTCAAGTCCTAAAAGATTATATTTCAAGTCTCAAAGATGAGCAAGTACAGTTAAGCAAGTCCCTTGAAAAGGAAAGACAAAGCGTAGTATAATATAGAGATAAGTATTTTACTGTTAAGAAAGAAGTTGATATACAAGAAAATCATGTTAATTACCTTTAAGATGAGATTATGGAACTGAAAAGAAAGTACTGAATCGTTGCCTAGAGGCTTATCTCAGATGCTTCGCAAGTGAGAAGCCTAAGATTTGGAGTCGTTTTTTGTGCTGGGCAGAATTTTCATTCAACACCAGTTTCCATACGACTACAAATACTACTCCTTTCCATATTGTGTATGGTTCTGACCCGCCCACCTTACAAATTTATTGTCGCGGAGATACTCACATAGCAGAATTGGAATAACAACTTGTTGAAAGGGATGCTATATTACAAGTTTTAAAGGAAAATTTACTCAAACCTCAAAATCGGATGAAGGCTGCACTCCAAAAGAAGGGACTTAAATTAATGGAAGATGAAGGTCAGTGATTACCTTATTTGATATAAAGTTGTGGGTTGATCTATTGTCGATCAAGATGAGGATGTCCCTCTCTTTGATTTTCCTCCGAATTTTCATGGTAGTGCCTGATGTTTTTCCTAAAATCACATGCATAGAAATTTCTGTCATCTCAACTACCGTGTCTTCATCATCTACTTCCAGGGTTTCATCATAGAACTTTATCTCTCCCTCTTCAGCTTCCATAATTGCCAAAGTCGATTGCTTGCATCGATGGCCAGATCCAAATTTCTCATTACAACGAAAACACAAGCCTTTATCCTTTCGAATTTGTTGTTCCCTTGTAAGTTGTCTTGGAACAAAGCTAGCTACTTCTTCGCCCATTGTTGGGTTCCTGACAGCAGAAGGTAATGTATTTGTATTGTATGGAAAGTAAGAATTACCTCGAGTTCCCAAGGAAGACCCAGCACCACCCGCTTGACTTCTATGAATACCCTTTGTTAATGCGAGTTTTGCTTCATATTCCAGGGCTAGGCTCATAGCTCTATATACATTCCTTGGTTTTTGAATATGCACATCAAATCGAAGTTCTTCCTTGAGACCATTTAGAAAAACTCCCAATAGACAGTGTTCTGGCCAATTAGATACTCGTGCTAACCTCCTCGCAAACTCTTGACGGTATTCTTGAACAGTTCCAGTCTGTTGATTGCACAAAGATGCTAGTCAGGATTGACAAACTTTGCTGAACCAAAATTTTCATGTAGTATTCTAATTAATTCCTCCCAATCATATATAATCCGTTCACTATTGATCCAGGAAAACACATCTAAGGCTTCCCTTTCCAAGTACATCGACGCCACATCAACTTTTTGATCTTCCGAAGTTTGGTAATATCGAAAATATTTTTCTGCTTTCAAAATCTATCCCCGTGAATCTCTATTCTCAAATCTAGGAAAATCCATCTTTTCAAGGATTTTTCGGGGGTGATGATTTTCCCATTCAACATATGCTTCATCTTCTTTGGTAATAACATTCTTTTTCTTCGAAGGTCGACTAGATTCTCCACTAAAGGTTTGTCAGCTATTTTGAAACTTTTGTTGTGCTACCTCTTCAATTCGATTATCCAACCTCTGTAATTGGGTTGTTAACGAAGCCAATTGTTGCGGAAGGGCGCTGAGTTATTGGAGTACTAATTCAGGAGACTGATTAGTTTCAGTTGAAGTTGTGTTTGGATGTGCTGGTGGTGGAGGTTGTTGTGGCACAGAAGAAGAGTTATGGGTACCGACGACCATCGTAGAATCGTAGGGTTCTGATACCAAATTGCTAAGATTAGGTAGAAAATAAAGAATAGACTTTGAAAAAAGGATAAATATGGTTTTTTATGGAATGCAAATAAACTGATATTGAAAGTATTGGAGAATCTCACAAACAATCACACCAGTAATAAAAGATAATTCGAGTTGTCTAAACTCTAAGAATATATTGAATATAGAAAGATTGCATATCTAATGACAATTGCTAAAGATCTATTTATAGGCTTGACTCATAGAGACCTAATTATAAATAATAACAAATCCTAATTGCAGATAATAATAGATAACCCACTTTTACTGAAATTCGAAAATTTACTTTAACAGAAAATCTGAAACTAATAAGTAACCTACTTTAACTAAAATTTGAAACTACCAATACTTCCTAATTTTCCTCTAATAACTGTCCACTAAATACATTATCTGCTTTTGATTTAGTTTTCTTACGAAAGTATGTCTTTAGTGGTTTATCAGCCTCCCTTTCACATTTCTAATCCATTTTAGTTTCATAAAATCGGTCCATATGTAATTTATCGGTCCGATTTTAGATTTTTACATGTACCCGAAGCAATTTAGTAGTCCAGATTAAACGATCAGCCTATTAGGTTTGTTGGTTAGGTATTTTTTAAAATATGAAAATAAAATAAAAATAAATAAACACAAAAAAAAGCAAAAACTGAAAAAAAAAATTATAAAAATCAATAACAATAAAAACAAATAAAAACAAAAAACTGAAAGAAACGGAACATTAATTTTTAGCTTCATAATATTGAAAAACAAATATTTCCATCTTCGTCAAAATCTATAATTGATCATTTCGAACAGCGCAACACACTCCAGTGTATGGACTACAATACTCCCGAAGAAAATATGGAAGACGACGCAATTCTCATACAAATGGAGAAAAAGAAACGTACTCAGTATACGAGAAACAGTACAAAGTACATCGCCCGTTAACCCGTGTCAGGAATAAGAAAATGTAAATATTTCAGGCTAAAAACTAAAAAGTTATCCATCTAAAGCTGTAAGCACTTTCTTTTGAGCATTGAAACCGTATGAATATTTACATTAACTTTACAACGAAGTACAATATGCGGCCGACTTCTCATTCCTTCCACAATCATACAGGGATGGTGTATTTCTATCAAAATAGAATTCTAGCCATTTGCAATACATTGTAATGGAATAAACGCTCACCCACTGTACAATTACTCTCATAATGAATATACAACAATGATGCCAAATCTTCCGGCTTTCCCAGGATCTTACCCTCCATTCGCTAACATACACCGTCTGCTATTCTGCCACCTTCATTCACGGATTGGATAAATAGGTCAAGCAATGGCAGAGGCAGATGCCCATCGGTCTCCAGTAGGTAAATGAAAAACCCAGTAATTCTCCCGATCTACGTCCCATTTTCCAACTGTCCACCAGAGCATGCGTCCTCACTGTCCTGCTTCTCTTTCGGAAGGCAATCAACAGGAATATAGAAGTACCCTTTAGGTAATTGTTGATTCTTGGCAGATGCTTGATCTGATGTCATTACCAGTTCTTTCTCAAAAATCTGTTTTTTTTTTTACACAAAAAGTGAGGACTCATCTGTTACTAGTGTCTCTCGTATAAATATAAATGAAATAGTCAACAATCATCTTTTTCTATACCTTTCTAGATTTTGACCTCCATTCTCCATCATCCATAGAATTTCGAGCTGTAATGAAAGACCTTTGAGGGATTTGTTTCCCAGCAAATGGTGCCCTCACCAGGGGTTTTTGGGTAACCTGAAGTTGAGATGTGGAGCTGTCATCTGTTTTTTGGTCAGTCTCCACGGAAACAGTACCCTTAAATCGATGCTTAACATGTACGGTGCTATCCACTGTCACGTCATCTGACCTCTGAATTGCATCACTGCAAGATTTGTAACTGTCTGTATTGCCTTTTAAAGATGTTGTTGCAGATTCTGAACTGACATCCGGAGGGAAAAAGGAACTATGAACAAGCAGAGACTGCACAGCATGATCTCTTTTGCAAGCAAGGACGTTATGTGAACAAAGAACTAAATCGCGCTGCAAACATCATAAGAAAACAAAGCTTAAAACTGCCAGCATGAAGAGAATGCGTCAAAATGAGAAAGTCGCTAGCTGCCAAAGTGACTCACGAGGCTTAAAATTGACAAAAGAAGGAATCACATTGTTTAAAACTCCTCCAACTTAACTTCTAGGGAATAACTATAATAAAGAAAACTTGTACACAGCCAAAAAAAAAATGCATGAAAAAAGGATATGCAAAAATTCAGGTGTTATCACTAAATTACCTTTAATTTTTCACGCTTGATGATCCTGTCACACAGAAGCCGTAGCCTTTCTAGTTCAACCTGCAAATGAGATATTTGACATCAGTCAAGAAAATTTTATTTCAAGCAATAAAGTATCATGAAAAACCAAATAAATGATTAAAGCAACAAATATTCACTCAAAAAAATCAACAAGAAATTAGAACAATCCAGACTAACGCAGAAGAAACTTAGCTAGAGATTAGAAGCAATCTCATGTCCAAAATCTATTCCAGAACCAAAAAAATTCCATGTTGACTATTGAAGGTACAAAAGTGAAATCCTCTAGAAAGATTCTTCACAGGGGAATAAAAAGGTTTGCTTGAGCATCACAAAAGACGTCAAAGACAGAATACAAAATTAAAGTCACAGAGAAATAAAAGCCTCCTAAGCCCATGCAACTATCAAAGCAATTGAACATAAAACTAATCATTTTTCCCTCCTGCCTTAGCCACACTAGTATCCATAGAGCAGAAGAGGCGTGAAATAAGATATATCCAATTTCTTGTTATTCCAAAATTCAACTCAAGAAAATCCTTACCCTAACATTCAACAACCAACAATAAAAACTAACATCTGACACATTTTATATTTAAAGTTCTCCCAATGTCCTGATCAATACACGCAATTTCAGAATCTAAAGTACTCTGAAAAAGTAAAGAAATAATCGTACTCTGATCTGCTTGATGCTCCTTATTTCCTCAACTCCATGTTTTTGAGTTTCCACCTAATCAAGTAAAAGCAAAATCATGAGGCAGTAATATAGAATTACAGAAAGAGAACCAATCCATATCGAGCTACTGGAATCAAAACCTTTGCCCTCTGCTCCACACTATGTTTTCCACAGTAAGCTTTGTGCTGCAACTTGCCACTGAGAGTCTTGACATTCATGTAGAAATCTGTATTCTTAGCACACAAGGGATGAAATGTTGCCTGACAGTGACCATAGCTACACTGCATACATGTAGTGGGTTTACTGTGAGTAATTGCAGTAGCAACAAAAAGGTACACAACATAATGAAGACACCATTCACCTTAATGCAAACCCCATCTTTTTGCCGACAGATGCAACAACTATCACCCCCTCGCACAACTGTTCCCTGCTCAACCAAAAAAAATTCAAACAAACAACAAAATCAACATCAATTCAAGTCTACAGAGTTCCCAGGTAATTGTAAAATCTATTTCTAAGCTTAAATTTGTTTTGGGAGGAAAAGACAGGAGAACAACTTAACTTTCCTTTATTGGAAAAGGGAAATGAATTAAGAAAATCAAATGCAAAATTTATTCTTGATTCCACATTCAAAATTCTCTCAAATCAGAGAGAGAAAAAGAAATTACACAAGCCTAAAATCATAGTTGCTAAGGAATATTTGTACTTTGTTTCACCTATTCTCATTCAATGTCACCATTCTCCTTTTAAAAAAGTTCCAAAATGTGTTAATCATAAATCAACTATCAGGATACAATAGTACATACCATTCCTTCAATAGGATTCACTTGACCCCTTCTAAATGTTTGTTCAAAGATCCACTACAAAAGGGGAAAAGTTCAGAAAACAAAGGGTTATGCACTCAAAGAAGACATAGAGATTAACAGGAAACAAACAATCAAGTGTTTATAGAGAGAGAGAGAGAGAGCATTCAACCTCAGCACAGAAGGCATGCACCCACTGACCATCAGAGGACTTTCTGAAGGCCCCAGTAGTGCCACCACATAAACCACATTCTACCACAAAACAAGGCTTCTCCCAAAAATCAACAGAAGGAGCTCTAGAGCTTTTAGTTATAATGAATTCTTCACACAATTCACAGTACCATGGACCTGTAGATTCCTTAACACTACGATAACAATCCAAGTGAACTGCAACCTGTTAAGGTACAGTTGTCAATTGACTACAGAGTAATATTGAAGATGATATAAATTTGTTAAAGAATGGTTAGTTTACAAAACCTTGCAGCTGGAACAGACTAAGATAGGGTTCATTATTGTTTCAGATCTTCCGCAAATATCACATGATCTTGGATGGTCCTTGGAAAAGTCAGATGCGAACTGCACAAAATCAGAATATTTGTCTGATGAAATCTTTGGAACAGCCAGCCTTGAAACCATTTCTCTGGGACGTGGCATTAACAGAGAAGAAGTTGCAGCCCTCCCATTAGATGTATTAAATTTCTACAAGAAGTAAATATGATATTAATATGATACAATTTTTAATAATCACGTAATCCCAGTTTAAACTATTAAACACAAAAAAAAAAAAAAAAGGATGGTGAAAAGAAAATCAACCTCTTGCTGGATAGATTCATCAAAAGAATCTTTTCTAAAAGATGAGTTTCTAGTAGAAGCTGCAGCTGCTGCTGTCGCAGCAGCTAGTACAGCCTGCGCTTCCTTGTGTTTTCTTTCTTTCCTGCCTTGCTTCTTTGCTTCTCTAAGGTCGGAAAGATACCGATTAACAAGCACATTATCCCATCTATGGTTTCTTGCTGCATCAATCTCCTGTGGCAAACTTTTCATAACCCTACAAATTAAGTTATCTGCAAAAGGAAAAATTGAGTATTAAGCCTCCATGTCCACATTCTGTCACACTTTCCAGAAAACGGTAAAAATAGACAACTATGGTGAAAACCCTATAATGGCCAGGGAAGGAAATAGACCAGTTAAATGTTTTCTTTTTACTGCATTGCCAAGGAGTTTATGTTGGAAATAGAAAATTTCTCCTTCAACTTCATCAGCTGGAGACAATTCAAAAATACCCAGCTTCTTAGCTTTAGCCAGAAGCTCTGAATCAACTCCATCACACGCAGAAACCGTGCCATTGCACTTTGACTGTTTGTTATGGTGATTGCAACAGAAAGTAGCATTTGAAGAAGCCTCCAGACGAGAGATTTCATCCACAAAGGATCCTGGTCAAGGAAAAACATCCCATGTGTCATTCAGATAATGGAAGATACAAAAAGGAAAACCATTACATATCCATCCTTCACCAGTTTCACCTTGAATATCACAACTTTTGTTCTCTGAAAGGAGCTCAGACTGCACACGGGGCAGTTCCTCGCAAATAGATGAGTGGAAATAATGACCAGAACTAGCTGCTGTTCTCCTGGAGCGAAAAAAAAAATCCACCAGACAACTTCAATCAAGCACAATTTCAACATTGAATCTTCTCAGTGCTTTGAATAAGAACCATGCAAGAAGCCGATTTTTGAAGTCAGGAAGACAAAGGAATTCACGTTACCAAGCTTACATTAAATCAGGGATGATCGGCTTCAAATCAGTAGCAATGGAATTCCCCTGATCTGGTACAACTGACTCACACTGGTCAGGAAGAACCTCAGGCCTGGACTCAATCTTTTCATAGACACCACCATGTGAAGGATTGTTTGAACAGCCTGTGAAATGTATCACGAGAAACTAAGTGACATAAGATGTTACATAGTACCAGATAACAGAGAATCAGGTTATATCAACATCTCTCTTCTCCCTGTTTCCATGAAAAACCTCTCAAGAAATAATCCATCACAAGAATGGAAAATCACAAGCATATCACCCAGTAAAAAGAAAATTGCGTTGCCTAATCTAAGTACCATTGTTCAACTAATAATTCTTTAGTTATATTTCTGAGAAAAAGATACCATTTGTTCACAGATTGACTCCTGCAACAAATATTTACTCATGCAATACTTTCCAATCGTATGCAAGAAAAAAAAAAAAAAAAAACATATACCACCAAATACTTGAGAAATTCCTCAGAAAGAGTATAAACTCCAGAAGATTATTCAGGGAAAGAATACCTGTAGAAAGTTTAACTGCTGAAGAGTGTGAAAGCCCGTCTAAATTGATTGATCTCTACAAATGAACAACAAAACAAGAAGATTAAAACCAAGCACACCAGTTAAAAACTCTGACTAAACTGAAAATCTGGGAATAAAAAAAAAAAAGAAAAGATCCACAGGTCCCTCCATTATCACCAATAGATATATAAATTAAAGGGGGGACAAAAATGTACAAAAGCTCACTGTAACTGCTTAAAAAAACAACTTGAGCCAAATACCACAGGTTCCCCACAAAATGCATTCATTCAGATAATGTAGCTTCAAGATTCTCAGTCAGAGAAAAGAAAACAAAAGGAACACAAAACCTTGATTTTTAATAACTATTTGTAATAATTAACCAATTTTCAATAAATAATTAACTCAATATGTTCTCTCACCTACAAGAATATCAACCCTTCATTGGACATGATAGATTCGGTGCGAATACACCAGTGGTAATATAACACAGACCAGGATATGTTAGCCATGTTCAATCAGAAAATTAAATGAGTATGAGATACACAGCAAGTCATACTAAGCAAACTAACAAATGCTATTAATCAGCTTGAACTATCTAACCAAAAAAAAAAAAAAAACATTACCACTCTTTTTTTTTATGGTATTAAGCATTACCATTCTGAACATAATGCTATCCTATGTAAGGGAAATAAATGAGACATAAATTTTAACTCCTGCAGAAATGAAATTAACGAGAAAAAAGCAAAGGCATCTTCAAATGTTAGTATACAACAAACGACCAAAGAACATTCTTGAGGGAGAGTGTTCTATCAATAACAATAAAGTAAGATTAATTACTTCCTCAGTGGAATCCGGAACAGAAGATTGATCCTTATTTTCTGGTTCCTTATTGGCTGATCGGTCCACTTTGAACTCATCAGTAGCTACCCGATTGTCAATTAAAATTTCTTCTGATGAGCAAATTACCCTGTTTCCCCTCAAAATCTTAATACTGCTTTTGGTCCTTCTACGTGGGGGAACCGACTTCACAGCAACAGCATCTGGGATGTCAGACTCTAACATTATTATACCATTAAGATAGATCAGCTCACCTCATCTCAGACTCTAGTAAAAATAATGCAATCTTGTTTAACTTTCAGAAGCTTATGTAAAGTACCCATAAAAGCATGATTTTCGAACCACTTCACTATTTTGCTTTGCAAATCAGGAACCAAACTATCTTCCTGCTGAAAAAGGTCCGAAGTCAAGAAAGAGCACTGTTAAGTGTTACCAACAAAAAAGAGAAAAGAGGAACTTTTCATTTTGAGCCTCACAGCAAGAGTTGAAACTAGTCTTTCAGTTGATATCCCAAGCTCTGATGCTACATCTTTCATGTTAACCTTTCCTCGATCAATTAACTGCATAAATATGAATATGAAACATAAAATCTTAGTGAAACAACAGTAAGATCACAACAAAGGAAAGGTAATTAATTACATTAACTTAGTTGCAAGCATCCAACAAAATATCCCCAACTACCTTCCTCAAAGCCAATGCAAGATTTTTTGAATCAGAATGGTTTTCAAACATCCCAATTCTGTTTCGTTGTTCGATATCACCAATTTCAGACATAAGTACAGTTGCATGCAACTCCTTGTCACTAGCTTTACCAGCATTGCTATCTATAGTATCTGCATCAACAGTAGCATCACCTCCATTTTGGCTAACGTTCAAACTGCATTCTTTGTCTGTTGACAAAGTTGCTGAATTGGCAACAGATAAGTCACTGCTGATAAATGTCAAAGAATCTTATAAGGAAGAAATGACCCTACCATCAATGACTTCTGAGTGTTTTGCACAAAATGCCCGTAACTCAACCTGCAAAAGGAATATGAAGGTAGGGACAACAAGAAAACAGAAGGAACAAGAGTTCGAATCAGAAATACTTGCTACGATCACAGCATAAAATCAATAAATCAATAGTACGCTACTAGTTGCATCGATACTAGTAAAAGAGTGCACAGGATAATAACTTACATTATCACATCCGTGTTTTCCCCAAACCTCCATTCGCTGTCTAGCCTCTCTTGCACATATAGGATGAAAAGCAGCTCGACAAGCACCTAAATGTTGTAGCCAACAAGTTATCGTCAATGGCAACATGTGGTTCACATACTTAACAACCCAATTCCAAGTCAGAGAGGAAGAGATGGAGGAAGGGGTAAAGTACCAGTATATCATACATAAGATACAGAATCACAATTACACCAGTGCATCATCATATTGCTAGTAGTAATAGAAATAAAAAAATTATCAAAATAGAGTAGCCTCATATTTAAGGCATAGAAAAGTGGGTCACCGTGGATTATAATCACCAAGTCCAAAACAAAATATCACTCTTTTTCCTCACTATTAATATCAACAAGTCTTTAAGGTTTGTTGAAACTGCAAATTTCCATGAACTGTCCCTCACAGCAGATTTAACAGGAACAGAACATCCTTGATTTCTACTCAAGAGAATGAATAACTAGACAATATACAGCAGTCGTATAGTTTCTCAATCCTTTATAAAGTGTTGCAGACTCATTGTACACATTGAGCTTGGGTAGAAAATAAGGACAAGGTTAACACGTGCTTCAGTACTTGACATACAGTATAAATTCATTAATAACAAGCAAAAACAGTAACCACATGCCAATTGAAAGAAATTCAATTGCCATTTTTTGTCAGCTTCAGGCCCCAACCTCCCAGCCTCCATCTACAACATCTATTGTTTTGAACAAAGGTACAATTTTTTCAACAAAGAATGAAAAGGATGAGAGGTCATCTATTCTACATCCACTTAGTGCACCACTGACCACATATAAGTGGGCAGACATTGGAAATCATAGGGAAGTCACGCCAACACTACAAATAATACAAGAAAACTTAAATTGCTCATAGCCCCACCAAATGAAAGGCCTTATCCTTGTTGAGGTCGGACAACAAAATATTGATGTACTGCATAAGAATGACAAATAAAGACAAAACAAGTGCATAATCAAGGAGTGTGAGAGCTCAAACTGTACAAGAAAACCTAACCACCATATATCAGAAAAGATTTTCCTTTTCAGGAACCAGCACTCGATAAATTCCAATCAAATACAAAAGATAAGAGCTGAATGAGGTAAAAGAAAATAATGATGATGAGTTCCACTCAACCTCAAAGCACTGTCAACTTTTACACACAAGTTTGGACAAGAATTACAAAGTCAATAATGAAAATTATAGAAACCAGGAATAGTTTTGGTAAAAACAGGCAATTGCAAAACATTACACCAAACAACCTATGAGCTAGCTAGAACATGGCTCTGTAACCAAAGTAATGTACTATTTCCAACACAGTCTAATCCAGTGTAGGACCGAAACAAAAGGATACAAAAGCAACAAAACATACCATGACTGCACTTGATACATGCACCACATTTCATCTTGCATATAGTACAAATCAACTTCCTCCTAGTTTCCTTTATGTTGCTCACATTCATAATTGGCTCCATACTTGTTAAATCCTCTATGTAGATCTCAGGCATCCACTGAGAGCAAAACAAATGAGCAAATCCCCCACCAGAGTCACCATTTTCTACACTAACTGGTTTCAGAGCACCACCCTGCTTTGGACAAAGAACACAAGGCTGTTTCACTGAATCACTCCCAGCAGGCCTCTGCTTACACCAAGAGCACAACCAAGATTCGTTCACATCTCCTTGCACACCATAACACTTGCGATGAACAGTAACCTTACATGAACAGCAAACAATTAACCTATTTGCATCGTTACCCATCTCACCCTTGCAACAAAAATCACACAAACTTGAGTTCCCTTCACAAGGATAAGCAATCAAAACTTTATCGAACCCAGTATCAATGCCTAAAAGCTTTCGCTTCTTGGAAGGACGTTCTGAAGTTAGTACAATTCTGTTCCTACAACCTAAAAGCCAGTCTAAACTACTAGATAAATCCAAGTCACAGGACCCCCTCCCCTCATCCGAATGCAAGATTTTTTGCCCATCAGTTTCTGCTGTGTCAATTTCCATAAGTTGCTTGTCCTCTAGCTTCACATCATCCCTTGGCTGAACACCATTTCCATTCATATTTTCATTCCCACAAGTCGCATTAGTTTCAGGCTCCACATCCTCAGTACTTGGAACCGAGTCAGCTTTCTCATTACTATGATCTCGAATATGCATGTCATTACTCGAATTATCCAAGTTTTCTAACAGGTAAGCTTTCTCATTTTTCTCGTCCTCTGTATACGGAATTAAAAAACAATTTCTAGCATCTAAAGTCCTAAACGAAGAAGATATTTCAGATAAAGAATCAATATCCGCCAATGCTAAGTCCCTAAAGTATTCTTCCGTTTCAACCCAGATATTCCCTCCCTTGGAACGCTCACTTGTTCTCGAAGACTTCTTATCTGCACCAGAATGCGACCTCTTATGCCTCTTCCTACTATCGGATTGCTTCAGCAAACTGGCCAATCCGCTAGGTAAAGTAGTGACAGTCGAGACACTAGAATTAACTGACCCGGAACCGTCCTCCGGAACATCAAATGGAGAGCGTTCGCATAAGGCTTTACGAGCTTGAGACAATAAATCAATGTCAAATGAAACTGGCTTCTTACTGGTCGCCGGTGGCCTGTCCATTTGAGACTCCGGTGACTTGGACGCCGGAACCCTAGGGCGGCAACGCCTCTCGTCAGTGCCGCAACCTCCATCAGGAGCCCTCCCCATCATCTTAGTCCGCAGATAACATCGGCCTCCGGTCATCACCGGCACCGTCCACCCCCAGCACCCCCACCACCTTTGCACTCCATCAGAAAAACCCAACCGTTATCAACAGTCCCGACTATGCTTCAAATCCCCACGTAAAATGTGTTTTAAAAAAAACCCTAATTTCTCACCTAACCCTAACCCTAATTCCTCACGAAATATTTTCGATAGACACCCTAGCTTTCACAGATGCAGGCAGGAAGATGACAACACAGATAATAAAAGAGACTCGCGGCTAGGGTTAGGATTTCGATTGCCCAGGTTCGCGCTGCTGTGGATCAATTTTCACGGAGTGGTTTCTTTTCTTGCGTTCTCGTGCGCTGGTTTTTTCTTTTTTCGATTTTCTCCACTGGCTTTTTTTGTTTTTGTTTTTTTTGTTTTTGTGTAAGTTTGATTTCGATGTAGAGAGAGAGAGAGAGATTCGCGTTTTTTGCAGGCAAAAGGGGACGTTTTTGTCTTGGGGAAGATATTTTTATAATGATTTTGGGGGGTTGGGGTAGTGTGCTGTGATGCAGCATATGTGTACTCGTGTGCCCACCTACACTGTGCACTTGGCATGTTTCTAGGGGCCCAATTTTGTTTACTATTTTACCCTTCTTCGTCATCGATTTGTCTCTCTTTTACTGTGCAACTTTTAATTTTAAGCGAATCTCTGTCGTGGAATTAAAACTGTTGTTACAGTTATTTTCAATTTCACTATTGCTCTTTCCAGTTTAATTCTTATCCAATTAGTGATAATAGGATTACGTTTCCCGTAATATGTCCCAATTTTTCTCTCTAATCGTGTGGTCCTATTTAAATAAAATGTGTTAGCAGAGAATATAATATTGCCTTTTATGGTGGTCCAAATAGATTCTGATTATGCCTCTATGTCATGAAAGTTCTATTCTTAAATTCCTTTAAAAATTAAAAATATCAAAAACTAAGTTTGTATTACATTAAAAATTCTAATAATTTTTTTGGGAAGATTAATTATCTAATATATATGATAAAACTTTATTAAATATTTTTAATATTTAAAATAAATTGTAAATATTTTAAAATCATTTAAATCAAATTAATTATTTAGTTTAAATTTTACTTAATTATTTATGCAGAATATATATTTTTATATTATTGTATATGTAAATTTATTTAATATAATATATATTCATTAAATATACTTTTAAAATAATAACAATAAATTTAACTGTATTATTTTTTTATTCCAATCTGGAATCAGACTTTTTAGATTCAGTCAAATTTGAATTCAATATCCAAACTACCAATTATGACAGTCGCTCTCTTTTTCTCTCTTACTTTGGTTGCTTTTCTGTCTGTACGATTCGTTAATCTTACATATGACCATCTGATTTGCTTGTTCTATCCGGAATTCCAAATTAGAGCGTTGTTTCTTTCTTTCTTTCTTTCTTTTTTTTTTTTTGGCTTATTTGGCAATATGGAATACGCATCGTTTTAAGTTTAATTATACTCCTTTCCTTCTACAATTTTTGGGAGATTTAGATTATAAAATAATTATATTTAAAAATCTTTACTTTTCATAATCCTAATTAAAAATATATAATTTATCATTTAATTATACATTTTTAGTTTATTATAACAACACTTAATTTATATTATTAGTTTTATACTTATTTCCTATTAGAGTAATTAGAAAAGAAAATAATAAAATTTCTTTTAATTATTAATGTATAAATTAGTATATAAGTTGGTTTGAATTATTCCAAATAATACGTAAAATTTTCATAAAATTTTATAAATTTTATTAATAAATATAGGATCTATTATTTTTTATTTTATTTTATATTTTATATTTAAAATATAATTAATTATTATTGATATTTTAGCTTATAGGTTATTATAAATAAACCTGGTCTATATGACATTCCATGTTAACAAAATTTAAAAAAGTAAAGTAGGTGTTATTTTTACAATAAAATAAAAACTTTGTATTAAATTGATTACTTTTTATAGATTTGGCTGCTACTGCAAAATTAAACACAGTTTCAGAATTAGAATATAATTTACCTTAGTATATATTTTTGGGTTGCTTAATTTAATGCAATAAATAGTATGACTGAAAACCACTAAACCTAACATGTTTAGTTTAGTTTTCGTTTTTTGTTTTGGTTTTCTATTTTTTAAAATATAAAAATTAATAAAAAAATATACTAATACAACACAAAAATTAATTAAAAAATACAATAATCAATACAAAATACAATAATTAAAATAAAAAATCACAACCCACAACCCAACTAATTATTCCCTAAACTGTTAATTTGTCACAGCACCCTATTAATCTAGGTCCAAAAGACAGGCGATTTAATCAAATATCTAAAACCAATCTAAACCACAAAATTCAACTTGGTTTTTAATATTTCACGTTTTATATTAAAAAGTCAATCAATTTCATGATGTCTCATATGATTAAGCCTGTATATAACAATAAACAAATGATTTGGTGGGAAAATGAAGAGATTATATGCGGTTTCACGTGTTCCCATATTAATGACTGTACACGTAATAAATTGTTAAGAATATGAAACTAAACTAAAATTGATATGCATCAAATTATCAGTTTAGCGGAGGAATCAGTTCACCAAAAAAATTTTAAAACACAAACAAACAAACAGGCGGAGGCAATGGAAATGGAGCCTCCATGTTAAGATAAGCGGTACTTATAATTATATTGATATAATTATAATAACTATTAATATAGGAAAATTTTACCAAAATCAAATTTAGTTGCAGTGAATAAAATAAAATATTTTTAATAATCAATTTTAACGATATTTAATTTGAAACATAAATAAGAAAACAACAATATTACATTAATTTGTTGTTACCTTTCTATTGAAATTTTTTTCTTGTAAATTTGATAATCACTAATCATTCAAACGTTCAATCTTTAATAATATTCACATATTTACTTCAAAAAAAAACTCAAGACAATTTGCAATAATGAATGAAAAGTGTTAGCTTATTCTTTTTATTTTCTTCTTTTTATATAAAAAATATGTTATATATCCTTAAATTTTATTAAAATTACAACTAAACTCATACTTTAATCATATTATAAATAAGTCATAATAAGATCATATGTTATATATTGACTCTTGAAGTTTCTAAAACTTTTTAATTAAGTATAACTTAATTAAAAAATGTCTCCTTTAGTAGGCCTTTAATGTGTGATCCATTAGGTTCCTAATATGTTGGTAATGATTTTAAATTATAAATCTAATTCAAAATTAGAATTTCATATATTAAAACTCATTTTAATTTATTCTTAATTCTCTAATTAAATAATTTATGATCTATGTCATCTAACAATATGTTACGACCATCCAAATATCAAGAATGCCAAAATGGTTTGACTTAACATGTTCATATATGATTATGATGTATAATTTAACCCTTTCGTCATTTAATGTTCTAATTGAAATTAGAATACGAAATTATTGTTTATTTCAAATAATCCAATCATATTCGTTCTTACTAATTAGAAAATTATTTATAATTGATATTTAAAAAAATTCCAAATTTCAATTCACTATAACCAAAGATTTTTAAATCATTACATATCAAGAACAGTAGAACATTTACTCTAATTACTTTATAGTGATAAATCCTTTATTAATTCACTTAACTATTTCCATAGAGTTCACATTATATCTAATAACTACCAAATTGAACAACTATAAGAATAGAACATAAGCAGCATAAAAAAATACAATAATTCCTACATGAAATAATTTTGGTAATCCAAGTCTAAGGATAAATTATAAAACTATTATAATAAATTAATCTACAGCTACACGAGTAATCTTCAATTTGACATCATCATAATTAGGTCAGTTGAGTGAACATATTATCTAATAAACACCCATACGTTTGTTTAAATATTTCCATACTTTAATATATGAGATCGATTAATTTTTTTTAAAGAAAGAAATATAACGTGTGCTGGTATAATCGTTCCATCAATATTCTATCTTAATGAAACTACTACTATGAACATTTAAAAAATAATACGAAAATGCAATTCAAATATCATAATTATAATCTCATTATAATTTCTAATTGCACAGTCATTATTTTAAGGATTTCCTCTTTGCGACAAATAATTAAATACTATTAACAAACACACATAAAGATAAAGAATGCCTTTTATTAATGTACAGTGTCATACATATAATTTTATAATCAACCTATTGGTTGTAATGGCATAAACCAACAATTAAATGGAGATGAAAATAATAGCAACTTCATGTTTAAGTCATTTTATTTAATTCAACTTTATAAACATATTATTGTTAAAAAAAGTAAAATACATTTTAACAACCAACTTAATCATAATAAATTTTAAACTCTTAATAATTTTTTATTTTAAATATTTTTAGTGAAATAAGCTTCTCATTTATTTAATATAGCTCATTGTAATAAATTAAAATTATGTATATATTATAACATTAAATATTACAATATAAGTTATTGGTTTTATCGTAATAAATTGTCAAGAATTTGAAACAAAACTAAAATTGATATTTATCAAAGAATTTATTCACCTGAAAAAAGAATAAAGACGGGGGAAACAATGAAAATGGAACCTCCATGTTAAGATAAGCAATATTGAAAGCCCTAATAACACTTAAAAGAATGAGGTAAATTAGATGTTTAAAAACTTTTAAACTAAATCATAAACCACTTAAATCAATTTATATAAAGATGAAGTCTCTAAACCGAAATTCTACCTAAGTATGATGATATGTCAATTTAACATAATAATTCAAGATCAATCATAATGTGTGTACAATTGAAAAGTTAAGGGAAAGGAAGGATATATAATGATTTATATGGTGGTTCGACTAATCATTTCTTAGCCTATGTTCACTTCCAATAACCTTGTTAAATTTTCACTATATCAAATATTTTTAGAATGAAGAAAAAGTCTCACAACATCTTCTTTCTACAATGGGGTGAAGAATAATCCAATATTCTTACTTAAGGGTAAAGAGTAATCCACAATAATCTTCTTTCAACTGGGTGAAAAGGAATCTAATACAATATTACTTTTGTGAAGGATGACCTCTATTTCAAAATCAATTTCAACAATTTTAATCCCAAAATCAAACATTCAAAAATTAATCTCACAATTTAAACTCAAGCACACACAATCCCAAATGATTTCTTGATCAAAATAATAACTCAAGAGGCTAAAAATGGTCAATGTGTGACAATACAAACATCACACAATCTCTTGTACTCATTCTACTTATATGCCACTCATAAACACAAACAATACTTTTTCAATCATTAAAAGCTTATAAAG
The DNA here is from genome assembly GCA_028565735.1 of Pinacopodium congolense. NCBI lineage: Eukaryota > Viridiplantae > Streptophyta > Magnoliopsida > Malpighiales > Erythroxylaceae > Pinacopodium > Pinacopodium congolense. Next base: position 5,131,579 of record JAOXYD010000002.1, read on the forward strand.
ATTGTTCTAACTTATAAAGATTATTCTAAGACTTTAAAAATACCTTTTTATAAGCTTCCCAAGTTTAAAATACCATTAGTAGCTTAAACTATCTGTTGTATGCATAAAAAGATATTAAACTAGCCATTATAACATTCTATAACACCACAACAACACTGTTGTGTACTAAAAACACTGTTGTGTACTGTCGTTTATTTTAGACAAAACTTTAAAAAATTATACTATAATGGTGGTGAAACAACAAGGCCATTGTTCTTTTAACCAACCATTGTTATGGTCTAAAACGACATTACAACGCAAGCTTATGACGGCTCCTTACACTCTCTATTATAAGCCAACATTAAGGCACTGAAAACACTTCAAATTTTGACCAAAATAATTTCTAACACTTCTAAATACCCAAAACTTGAGTTAATCAACTTTAAAAATGTTCTCCACAGAGTTTTTAATGATTAAGACTTTTCAATTAAATCTAAAGACTCATAATGTCTCGATACATATAAGTTTAAATTCATTTTTAAGTTTTCATTTCAAAACCAATTCTGAATCTAATCTTAACTACTACAAAACCTTTTCTTTTAATATAAAAACCAAGTTTCAAAATATTTTAAATTTTGTTCTGGACATCAAGACATTTTAATTGAATTCAAAAACAAAAAATTTCTTCGTTCATAAAGATTTTCATTATAAGAAATTTCATAACTTCTTTAAAACTTCCTAAATTTTCTTAAACGTTCTTAAAACTAAATTTTCTATTTAAAATTAATTCATAAAAGCTTGAAAGCATTCTCAAAATAATTTTAAATATCAAGACCTTTTAAATAAACACAAACCCAAACTAGGTCTTGGCCTATTTAAAAGTTTCTTTCCAAAACTTCCCCAACCTTTTCTTAAACTTACTCTACCATTTTAAAAACATTTTTCACATAAAAGACTTGCTTCAATTATATTAGAAAAACACTCAAACAACGTTTCAAAATAATTTGGCATATCAAAAGGTATGCTTTAAAATAATTCAATAAATTTCCTCTTAATTATAAAATTATATACCTATATGAAATTGTAAACCAAATCCTATGGTATAAATATAACAAAAACTCTAAACTTATTGATTAAAGTCCTAAATGCAAATGATCATGCAAATGTTTAGTCTTTCAAGCATTGATAAGATCAAGCAACGTTTACAACTAAAAATATACAAATAAACTTATTCAATATTGATCTTCATAATTATAATCTTCATTATTGACCTTTACTTCAATACCTGGCACATCATTTTCCTTTTTCTTTATGAATTAACTTCATGGGCTTCACCATAATTCTTGCAATTTGCATTAATGAAACTTTTTAACACAACAAAACTAAAATATTAGTAACAATTATATTTTATCATCATCAAAATTAATAATCGAAACCTTTCTTAATTCAACAATTTCTCCATTTTTATGATGAAAAAATATGTGATATTAAGTCATATAAAATATAAAGGGAAAATTATTTAAAAAAATTCAAGAACTTTGGTTAATTTTGTAATACTAATTAGAACTTTAAAAATTGGTAATTAAATATTCAAACTTTCAATTTGTTGAAAAAATAGCCTACCGTTAATATGTTTATTTGTATAAAAATATGTTTATGTTACTCTCATATATATGTAATATTATATATATTTAATTTGTAAAAAATAAATATTTGTATGACTTATTTTATTTAAAAAAATTAATTTAATATTTTATTAAAAGAACACAATATTTACATCACATATTTCTTTAATTATTAACAATTTTATTTTAATTGTTAAAATAATTCATTAATAATATCATTTAGGTCCTTGTAATTTGGTAAAACTATCAATTAAGTCTATATAGTTAGATAAACTATCAAATAGGTCCTTATAGTTTTAAATTATTTTCATATCAGTTTAGTGCCCGTGGCATACCGTTAGTTAGAAACAATGAAGGGACTAATGGTGAAAGTAATTTGAAACTTTTATTGATTTATTTGATTGTTTTGAAATTATAGGGACGTAATTGATAATTTGCCAAACTACATGGGGTTTTGGTGAAATTAACCCTTGTAAAATTACCTACTTTAGACCACTTGACCTATCTTTAAATCCTAAATAGGTGTTTCCTTTGTAAAGAAGCTCTTGAATTAGCCAGTATTTTTTTTTTTTTTGTCTATCACTTCTCATTCCACTGCTGGATTGCAACATTGAGTCTTTTCCTTCTTCCCATACCACCTTCCCTATTACCTCTTCCTTTAGTTATCTTATGTTCTTTAAACCAACTATTAAGGAAACCTAGTATTGCTTTCATTATTTGAACTTGCTTGTCTACCTATATTTATACCTTTTGGCTTGACAGGAACAACAAAATCTTCAGGGATTCTACTATGTCAACCCCGAGGCATTATATCAAAAGTTACTAACTTGACCATAAACATCCTCCTCTCCAAATCAAATGAGATTGACATCCCTTTATCTTTTCCTTTATAAGTTTTTGTGGCTAACTTTTACTTACATGTTTTAGCCACATCATTTGAGTTAGCATTGATAGGGCCACCTTTACAAATATTTAATGGAATTGGCAACGTAGCAGCTACCTCCCCTTTCCCCTTCAATCATGGAGCTTTTCAAACTCCAAGTACTTCTTGGAAGGAGACTTATAAAGCTAACAATTGCTGGGTAAGAATTAATATACCTCCATGAAACTACTTTCAATTGCCTTTGGTAGATTAAGAGATAGCAGTGGGAGAGTGTTATGAATTTTGGCAATCCTACTTTTGATAGTTAGCATAGGAAGCTTAGTGCATTATCCATGTTTCCTATTGTGTAGCTTTTTTTCCCCCTCTTTTGGCTTAGCTTTTGTCTCAATTAAGTTTGTATTTATAGGGTCTTTTCCTATTGTTTTTATTGTTTAAATTTATTGAAACCTTTCTATATAGTTTTTCTTTTTTAATGCGACGCTTTATTATTAAAAAAAGTTATAGTGTGGTTGTAGACACTCAACTTAATACCTTTGAGGTTCAAGTCACTCCTACCATTATTTTGTTAAAATTCCAATCCCATAAAATGACATTGTACATTGGCATGTTATAAAAATGAATGTCTGTTTATCTTGGAAACGACATCATTTTGGAGTTTAAAATCTAACCTAGAAGCAAGTACAATTGTTTAAACATGAAACATCGAAGAGATTAGGCTGAGTCTGAACCAACTGAACTAGAACTGGAACTTGTTTTGAATATAATTAAATGCTATATATGGGTTTCAGGTATGGTATGTAGGTAGGATCCATTTGAAGTATTACCTGAATAAAAAAATTCCACGTAGAGGATTCTTTTCTAATGTTTTTGAAACATTAAGATTTTTAAAATTATCTTAAACCATTAAAGGGTTAAAATCATCTAGTACTCATGTGGTTTGATAAACTATTAACTAGGTCCCTATAGTTTCAAAATTATCAAATAGGTCTTTAAAGTTTCAAATTATTTTCATCCGTTAGTCCTTTGTTAATTTTGTCCTACATAAACTATCAACATATCCAGTAGCATGTCCACATGACACTGAACTAATAGGTAAAATTAATTTAAAGCCTTAGGAACCTATTTAATAGTTGATTAAACTATAGGGATCTAATTGATAGTTTACCGAACTATAAGGATTTAAATGATTCAAAACTTAAGTAATGAATAATTTTGATAATTAAAATAAAACTTTAGTAATTAAAGGATTGTATTTTTAAATATTTTATCATTTTAATAAAGTATAAAATTTTATTTAATTAAAATTTAAAAATAAAATAAACTATAAAAAATATTTTATCTTTTACAAGTTCAATATATATGACATTAAATATATGTGAGGTAAGATAAACGTATTTATCGCATAAATAATGCATTACTAATTATTTTAAGTTTATAAATTTTTTAGAATAATAATAATTTGATTTATATATGATTTTATATTACTTAAAAAGATTTTTATATTTGGTTCCGATTGGATCTAAAAAGTAAATTAGAACTTATTCGTATTTAAAATTTCATTCAAAATACTATATAACATTTGTAAAATTGGCTATATAAACTTTGTAGGTATTTTTAAAAATTTATAAGAAATATGAGAAAAAAATTTCATAAGAAAAAAGTGAAAAAGAAAATTTTATTTCAATTCAATTTCATTCATTAATTTTATTTCGAATTGAGTTAAAATTTTTAAAGCTAACTGAATTAAATTTGATATGAAATTAATGATTTAAATTATATTTAAATAAATTTGTTTGCGTTACTCTTATATACATATAATATTATAAATTTTAAAAGATAATTAATTTGTTTTTAAAAATTTTAATTTAAAATTCTTTATACTTTATTAAAATTACATAATATCTACAATACATATTTTTAATTATTAAAAATTATATTTTAATTATCAAAACAATTTAATAGTTGAATTTAAAATTATTTAGGTCCTTAATAAATTAGGTTATATAGTTTGGTAAACTATCAAATAGGTTCTTAAGGTTTAAAATTAGTTTCACTTATTAATTTAGTGTCACATATTAAGATTTATAAAAATGAAAATAAAAAACAAAAACAAACTATAATTTTTATAAATTGTAAAAGCAGAAAGAAATAAAAAAAATAAAAATAAAAATTCCAATTTAAAATTTTTAAGAGCCAAATAGACTTATTTTTGCACCTAGTGATTAACATTAATGGCATCCTTTCTAATCGATATGAAATTAAAACTCACCTTTTTTAGATTTGAAAAATATATGAAAATTGATATTAATAAGTATAAAAATATATTATATTTATTATATTGATTGAATATGTAAAACATATTAAAATTATATTTATAGAAAATACATAATATAAAGATTATTTTATAAAATTTAAAACTTATTTTATAATTGACCGGCGCGAAATTATTTCCAAACGAAAACTAGGGTTAACATTTAAAGGGATAACAGTTATATAGGAAAGTAATATTTTTGGATTTTTTCAGTTGAACGAGCAACTTTTAATATTTTTCAATTGAATGATTAACCTTTAAATAGTTTTTCACTTAAGGTAAAAACATTAGCTCCATTATATTTATACTGATGTTGCAAACGGACTTTATCATGTCAATATCTACGTGTACATGTCTTAATTTTAAAAATTTTTCAATTTAGTAAACAATCTTATAAAAATTTTTCAATTAAGTGAGTAACCTTCTAAAATTTATTCAATTGAACTCAAAATTAATTTTTTCCTTATAAAAATAATAAGTGAGTAATACGCCAATATTTTATTAGAAAGTATTGTATAACGACTTCTAAACTTAATTAACAAATGTATAATTTATTCCTTTAAAAGATTGAAAATTTAGTTATTGAAATAGACTAATTTTTAATTAGAAATAATTTTACAATTGATATTGTAAAAATTATATTTTCAATTATATTTTCAATAAAATAATTCTTAATTATTCAAAAATATTTTATAATTGAATATTTTCAATTCAATTTAATAAAAATTTTAAAAAATAATGTATAATTTTTACAAAATACATACTTTTTTGTACCAGACATAGTTTCAATTAAATTTATTTATGAAGTATATCCAACTTATGATATGCAATTAAAAGTAGAGATTTTGATTGTTGTAATTGAGAAATTTCAAATAATTGTTATGATAAATATAATACCTTCACAAATTTTAAATTTTAAATTTTAATATTTTTAACCTTCATTTAGCCTATATTTAGAGATTTAACAAAGTGTATGGCTTAAGATGCATGTTATGTATGCTTTGATGATCATG
>JAOXYD010000002.1:5137489-5163669 GCA_028565735.1 Pinacopodium congolense
TGGTTACAGACCCTTAAACCGTCAGGTGAATACCATAAATTTAGTAACTTCATTTCTTTTGGCTAAATATGGAAGCGTCTAGACTCTATATTTCTCATTGTCTTTGTGTTATAACAGCATTATCTAGTATCTAAAAATTGTCCAAACATTATAATCGAGACTATAGTTTAAATTTTGTCTTACATTTGAATTATTTCCTACATATTTCAAATGGTTTAAGATGGCATTTGAATTATGTCCTACAGTTTTAAACTCTCATTGGTTTAGCAGGATAACATTCAATCAATACTAGAACAAAAATGTTATGAAGACAAAGTGTATGCATATGGGACCAAAAAAGAGATGGGACCACAATGTTAATTTTTTACTTACCAGTTGATAAAAGATAACAAACACAATTCGGGGACTTTTTTCAAACTTTTGTATCCTGTAATTAGGCAAAAGGCATAAAATTTATCTATAGTCCAGTGTAAATTAACAATAAAAAAGAATCAATATCCCATTACACACAATACACTTACATGTTCAATGTTATAAACTGTAAATAAAGAGGGTTATCTTTCCTCAAAGAATCTTTAGTTCATCGATGCCTCCTCACCACACATAAATCAATAAGATCGACGCCTGGTCAATGGGTTTCCAATTGCCAAGAACGAAAAATGAAAAATGTTACATGCGAGGGGAGGAAGGAATAACAATGAAGAATGATGGGGCATATAGTGGATAACACTGTTTTAGGCAAAAATTTACAAGATATGAAAACAATGTCATTTGCAGATTCAAAGTGTTTGCAGCATTGAATAAGTCAAACGACGCTATTTTATTAAATATAAAAATGACACCATTTCATTTAAATGAAATAAACAGAGTATGCCACTTTAGATTTAAGTGGCACTCTCTGATTAGTTCAAAAAGGCTCATTGTTCATGTGCATGACACGTGTCACATGTGGGCCCCACAATAAAAATTTTGAAAATTTTTTCTACATTGCATTGCTATATGAAAAGTGGGCTTTAACATTCTATATGGCACTGCCACATGGACTTGGTAGATCCAGCACTACTATGGGCCAATCAAGAAGTGCCACATGGCACTTAAAGGCTTCCATGAACAGCAAAAGTTACTTGATTCAATCTGAACGATTTACAAAACATTAAGGTTGTTTTTGAATATTTTCAAAACATTAGGGTTTAAATTGAATATTTTGAAACTTTAAAGTCTGAGCTGTATGTAAATGCAAACGTCAAGGTCTAAATAGGCCTTTTTGCCATGTTCAATATTGAATCATCTTTAGAATTAAGACTTTTTGTATTCTTTAGTGCTAAGTGTTTAATTGAAATATGAAAATCTCTCTCCATCTAAAGGAATTTTCATATTTATTCTATTTTTATTTCAACTTTTGAACCGGAGATTATAAGCATAATATTCTTGAAAAAGGAATAAAAATCATTTTACTGCCTTAACTATAAATAGCATAATTAGTAGGCCTATCATACATAAAATTGTGAATAAATAATGTTGTTCGCTGGGCATTATTATTTACAGCTTGAATTTGCTGTCTGGATATAGTAGGCCTAAACTTAGATTATGATCAAAAATCCAAACTTTATTTTAGCCTAATATGTGTTAAATAAATGGGTTGTTCATCATGACAGTGGACTTCATCATCCGAAACAAATTAAACAAGCAGAAATACTAGGGGCTCCACTAGAAGCCCTCTCTCATATGGGGGTATTTTTATAAAATACTAATATTATTAGTGTAAATTAATAAACGGGACTATTCACAAATTAATTTCAATGTCAGCTAATTTTACAAATTAGTAGTAATTTTTTCAAATTTTGTAATTAGCCTAATTTACGACTAATAATTTTAAAAAGAATCTGTCTTCATACATCATTGTTTTGACATGCTTATAAAATCTATTTAATGATCAAAATAATTACCTTAAAATTCACATACAAGTAGATATGCTTTTTTCTAATGGCATAACGATTTAATAATAAGAAACAACTCCTAAGGGAGTTTAACAAGATGAAAATTACTCTTTCAATAGTTTATTGACTTCACAAGATCAACTGGAAAGAAAAAAAGAAGAAGTTAGCTTGATATAAATGCATGTAATTCCACTAAGAAAATAAAAGAAAGTAGAGTATATTATTTTAAAACACTATACCTATCAAATTAATATCATATTTCGAGTTTTCTCTCTATGTGCACTTCTCTCTTTATACCTAAGCGTACATCATCTGCTTTCCAACGTAGCATTATAAAACATTATTGAAATCAGCTAAACTCTTAATAGTGGCTCCTAGTCTTTCCCTATTGAAATTGTCCAGGGAGTCGCCTCCACCGACCTAAAGTATAGACAAAAGATTAAGCTACACGAAGTTTAAAGACATGGAAGTAGGTACAAAGAAATCAATAGTTAGTTGCAACATTCCAGATTCCGTTGATCCACTAAGCTTCTTGACATCTGTAGCTAGAAAGTGAAGGAAAATGGTAATGCATATGGAACCTGAATAAACTTGCATGAAAGGACGGGGAAAGGAATCATTTTGTCTTTACACTAAAGTTTTCCAGGAATGGACTAATGGGTTGTTTTGATCTATCTCTCCCTCCACACGTATTCTTCACCTCCTGCTTTATATTGTAATCCGCTCATTTTCAACCATCTATCCCTGCAGATTAGTCTTCAAGAAAAGATGGCACATCATAATATGCTTTTTTCATTTCTTTTCATTCTGCTAATGATCTCCTCGTCAGGTAAATCATATATCTTCATCTGCTTGGTTTTTTCTTTTTGAGGTTGATCATGTAGAAAGTAGTATTCATATTTCTTGTTCGTACCAGGGATAAAGTCTGCTGAATCTGCACGAGTCTTCACTATAATAAACTACTGTAAAGAGACCATATGGCCTGGAATAACCCCTGGTGAGAACTTCAATGGTGGTGGGTTCGCGCTCAAGCCAGGCCAATCTATCGTTCTCACTGCTCCAGTGGGATGGTCGGGTCGTATATGGGCAAGAAGCGGCTGCAAATTTGACAAAAACGGCAATGGTTCATGTCAGACCGGTGCTTGTGGCTCTTCCTTAAAATGCCAAGCCTCAGGCGAAACTCCTGCGTCATTAGCTGAATTCACCTTAGCTGCTGTCGACTTTTATGATGTTAGTCTCGTCGACGGCTTCAACTTACCGTTGGTTGTCACCCCAATTAACGGAAAAGGAAACTGCAGTATTGCCGGTTGTGATTCCGACCTCCGGTCAAGCTGTCCGTCGGAGCTTGCCCTCAAGTCCAAAGGGAAGGTGATCGCTTGTAGAAGTGCATGCGACGTGTTTAATACTGACGAATATTGCTGTAGAGGAGTTTATGGAAATCCAGTAACATGTCAAGCCACTTACTATTCCAAAAAATTCAAGGAAGCTTGTCCTACCGCTTATAGCTATGCATATGACGATCCTACCAGCATTTTCACTTGCTCAGGAACTGATTATGTCGTCACTTTTTGCGCTTCCAGGTCAGTGCATAAGAATTTTTATTGTAATTAATTAAAGTACTCGAATAGTTTATATTTAAAATATTTAATTTTTATTAATGTTTTAACTTTTAATTACGAAATTTTAAGATTTATTTAGTTCAACTTTTCGTTTTTTATTTTTTATTGTATTTAGATGTTTTTTTTAATTTTTGTACTATAATTTTTAATTTTTAATTTAAAAAATTTTTAAATTAAAATCTAAAACTAAAATATATTTTAAACAGGCTCTTAACGTTTTATAAGAAATAAGTATTTTTCATTAATTAAGATCACATATCTTAACTCGATAAAAATTTTATGAATTTATAAATTTTACCTTTATATTGAAGTAAAACAGCCCTTCACAATATGTATTCCTTTTGAGCTATAGCAAGATAAAAGAAACATTATTACGACTAAAGTAAAGAAGCAAATGATAATTAATTAGAATGTAAATTTGATATTTCGAGTGGTAAAACTAAATTGCAGGCACAAACAAGTTTGCACGTACCACAATAACAAGCTTGTATGCGGTGGATCGGAAGGCCTGAAATCTATGATGGGTCTCATGCTTGCCTTGCCCGTACTTGCTGCTTTGTGGATGGGCTTTTAAGCTAAGAAATCCACGTCTTTTGTTTTTGTAATTTAGTGGGTTTATGATCTTTTTATTGGGATTTGCCTCACAAAGTCAATGTAAATACTTATTTGATTCTTTGTTTATGTTTATCAAGTTCAAGGCCATCCGTAAATTTGGAAATTGCAAACGGAAATGTTTCTCTTGATTTAAAATGGAAGTCCATTCAGCTGATGTATATATATATATATATGTATGTATGTATGTATGTATGTATGTATCTATAGGGGTGTAACTAGACAAATAAAAAGAAGTAGAGGAAAACTTATTAAAATAGAAATTCCACTAGAATTAGTATTATTTTTAATAAATTTACACTAAATTTGAATTAAATTAAATTTTCTCATATTTATTAGAATAGTTAGCGTTAGCATATTGATAAATGTAACCAACACATTCTTAGACGGACCTGTGTTGTGGAATTTAGATTTTAAGGCTTGTAAACCCAAGTTCTCAAAATAATATTTTTTTTAGTTTTATTATATAGAATTGAAAGCCATGTTATATTATCTTAGAATTAAAAGAATAAAATACGATAATTATGTTCCTTTTAAATAAGATCATGTGCTTTATATAATAGGGATAGTCCACATTTTTTTTCCCAAACTTTATGTATCACCAATTTTAATTATTAAGGTTGTCAATAATGAAAAATTAAACTATGCTAATTTTTTTTCTTTTTTAGATATTAGAGACAAATTATGTTGTGTTAATCTTAGTTATACATAGTCCCAGCCTTAAATAGGGGCCCTGCAAGAAGTTCCGATCTCAAACAAAAGAAAGCCCAATGACTCGTCCTCAAATAGTATATATGTACGGAGGACGAAGTGTCAATAGAATAGAAAGCAGAAGAAGATCAACCCAAAATGGCAACTGGTGGTACTGCTGGTGGTGGGAAGGTGTCCTTCAAAGTAACTCTGACCTCCGATCCCAAGCTCCCTTTCAAAGTGTAACGTCCTTCTTTATCATTTTTTCAACAATGAAGTAGCTGTTTGTATTATATATATTAATATATATATATATGTAGTTTAGGGGTTGTTGTAGTGGATTCGTATGGATTGAATTGGATGGGTTTTGACTCCAGGTTTAGCGTACCGGAAGCAGCGCCTTTCACTGCCGTCTTGAAGTTCGCTGCTGAGGAATTCAAAGTCCCTCCTCAAACCAGCGCTATCATCACCAACGGTTATTTTTCTTTTCATTCGTTGTATCTAGGGTTTCGGTATCATCTAGGATTTGCTGTGTTTGCTTCGAATTAATTCGGGAGATTTTGGGTTTACACGATCCAATATTGTCTGGGTAGAAGATGAGTTCGGAAAATTTTCCAATTACGATTTCCTGCATGTGGACTTGGACTTGTTGGTATCGAAGTCCTATATGTGGACGTGTAGCTTACCGTAATTGACGAGGCAGTTGTTCTATGTTTCACTAGATTCAAATCCGTTGTGCCCTCAGAATTGAAGTTTGACCACTGTGCCTCAGAATAACTGTTTCTGGCCTTTTATTTCATTAAACAGAAAGTTATTGGCTTGTTTATGCATATATGCAATGATTCCTCGACCAAGTAGCTTAACATGTAGTTCTATCATATATGTAGAGGTTTGTTGCTCCTAATGTATGATTAACTTGACATTGGGCAACTTAAATGCAAGCTTTGTTGTAAATGTTAAGCTTATCGAAAAAGGAAACCTGCTAGGTGCCAAGAATATAAGCCGTATTGATACTAAAATTCCTTGTTTAATTGGATTAAATGTAGTGTTGCTCACATTGTCACGATGAATTTTTCCCCTACATGGTTTCAGTATTCCATTTTAATTTTTGCAACGCTTTCATTGACTTGAAATTTGCTCTGAGCTATATTTAAGATTGCTCTGTTGATTTGGACATGCAGATGGTGTGGGGATTAATCCTCAACAAAGTGCAGGTATGCCTACGACTCCTGTATATAATTGTTTGTTGATTTTCTCTTCCTCTTCAGGTTTCTTTTATAAATATGTGTCAAGCCTCGTGCTAATATCTTTGGTACCAAGCATGATTATTAAGTAACACTAGTCCAGAAAGGCAACTTATTTTATTGGACACCCTTCAATCTTTTATTTACCGAGAGAACTTGAGTCAAAATGAGTTGACAAGTCCTCTTTTCTAGAAAATTACTCCAAAACTAGAAACACCTGGAATTTAGTTTCCACTGACCTGAAAAGTTAGAGATGATGTGAATGAATCTATAAAGCTGTGACTGAGCTTCTGCACTGATGAAGTTGTCATACTACTTCTACAGACAATGACAAATCCATTTTATTTTCTACAAGGCCATTGAAAAAAAAAAAAAGGAGTGAAGCTTTCTTTATACTTCTTGACGTAGGACGAGTAGAAGAAATAACAAATTAGGGTTAAACTCTTAAGGACTAGGAAAATAGAGGCTGTTGGGTGTTGTGAGGCTGCTGGAAAATCAATTTTCAGGTTTGAATTTCAAGGTGGGTTGTCAAAATTCTAGGTTTATGGTAGCTGGAAATTTAGGGTTTAATTCCTGGAGCTTTAGGCTAGAATTTAGGGGTTTAGGGTTGCTGGAATTAGGCTAGAATTTACGTTTTGATGAATTAGGGGCTGTCCTAAAATTCTGCACAATTGTAGTTCTCTTCATGCCAAACTCCCTGACTTGACTTCTAAAATTCTTACTTGTTGACTTTATTTCTACTCTCAAAGCCAAGTAATATGCATCTTCAAGGCTGTAAATGCTTTGCATCATCAATTCCTTGCGAATTTTTGCCCTTAAGCCATTTTTGTAGTGAAATATGAGTTGTCGTTTAGATTCCATTCTCTCACATCGAATAGAAAGCTCATCAAAAAGCTCTGTGTATTCTGTTACAGACATATTTCCTTGTCTAAGTGTTGTGAGTTGATGTTGGAGGTCTTCTTGATAATGGGATGGTAAATATTTCTCCAATAACTTCAATTTCATCTCTTTCCAATCAACAATAGGTGGCTGACCTGTTTTTCTAAGTCTATCTTCTATCGATCTCCACCAGATTTTTGCATGTCTAACTAACTTCATCTTTGCAAATCGAACTTTTCGGTCTTCTGACATGTTATACCAATCAAAAAAATCCTCCATAGCTACTGTCCAGTCCAAAAACAGATGAGGATCCATCTTTCCATCAAAATCAGGTGCTTCAACACGAACTTTCTTAGTAATATCATCAAGTAGATTATGCGTTTCAGCTCGAACATGACCTCTAAAGTCCCTTATATCATCTCCAAATGTTGCTGATGGGTTTCTTTGGCATGGATCTCTCGGTAAGCTTTGATTTCTCAACTTCACTGGTTGTTGATTTGTTTCAGCCACTTCATCTTGTATTTCCCTTTCTCCTCCTTCAATGTCAACTGTAGTTTGCTGTCCAACATTGTTTTCTGGACTAGTTCTAGGAACTCCTTGTGATCGAGGGTCCTTAATCTCCAATTTTTCCATGATTCTCAAAAGTATTTCATCTTGCTCTTGATCGTTGAATATTCTTCTGTACGCCCTTCTATTATGTGTTGTCATTGTGAACCAAAGCTCTGATATCAGCTTGATGTAGGACGAGTAGAAAAATTACTAAATTAGGGTTAAACTTTAAAAAATTAGGATGACAGAGTTTGTTGAATGGTTGTAAGCTGCTGGAAAATTGAGTTTCTAGATCTGGTTGCAACTAGATTTGTCACAATTTCAGGTTTGGGATAACTGAAAATTTAGGGCTTAATTGTTGGAATTTTAGGCTAGAAATTAGGGTTTTAGGGTTGCTGGAATTTGGCTAGAATTTAGGGTTTAGGGTTGCTGGAATTTCAAATTAGGTGAACAAACAATGGGGTAGGAAACTAGGAGTCATTCCTAGTGTCTAAGAATCACTCTTAGAAGAAGGTTTCACACTCTCTATAGAAAAATTAAGTTTAGAGAAAACAAATTATAGATCTTAGTGATAAAGACCTGAATACATGAATATTTATAGAAAATTTCTCTAGAGTCCTAATTCTAATAGTAAAAGGTTTCCCAACTAATATATGAAATTGAATCCTATTATAATAGGATTTCCTTATTCTTAAATAAGTAATATATCTAAAGTCCTTGTCTAATAAGGATACTATATCTAAAGTCCCTTTATAATAAGAAATCCTAACACAAATAATACTTAGAAATCCTAACACAAACAAAACTCCAGCCCTTGTCTTTGTTATCAATTCAACTCCCAATTTCCATCCCACCAAATTAAAGCATGTGGTTGAATGACTTGTCCTCTTTTATTTCTTTTATAAACTTTAAACTCTTTTGCATCATTTTTCCTTTACTAGATTATATAGATTCCTTATGAGTTGATGGTTATATTATCTTGATTGCATTGTTCCCATGAATTTAACTTGTGAGATAAAAAACCTGAACTTTGTTGTTACGTGAGATCCACATGGATAATGTTAGTCTTACACCTTGGAACATAAGTGAGATCAGCATGAGGAAACTGGGTGTCTACCAAGTATTTCTTAATGTTTTTTCTTTACAGTTTGATACGTACATATGGTAGCAGTCATGGTGTAAAGTCATATGATTTTGTCCTTCATATGTTCTGAAGTATGAACGTGTTTAGAAAGCAATAACCTTCCATTGCATCTATCTTTTTGTCCTGAATTCCCTGGTATTCCTGCAATTATTAGTTTATTTCCAATTGGTGATATTATGATGATGTGAACTTTCTAGAGTTCTTAGCTTTGTTTTTAGTATACTTGCAGTTTCTGCTATTATGAGCGGATTAACAATTGTAGTTCTGGTGGTGCTTTTGCTTCTTTTTTGAAACCAACATGCATCATACGAGTTGCAAGTTCTTATGAAATTTTAATGTGCGTGTGGTATTTAGTTGTCTTGACAATGCTTCAGGATCTACGACAAAGTTTATCATTTGGCCCTAACTTTGTACTAGCATGGCGTGAATAATTAATATTCTTCTCGATTTGATTATTGTTTTTTGTTTTGACTGCCTCAGGGAATGTCTTCCTTAAACATGGTTCAGAGCTGCGTTTGATCCCCAGGGATAGGGTTGGAGCTTCTGGGTTCTGAACTCAACAATATTGTTATACAAAGAAATATATCTCTTCATTTTCTCCGAACTGTTTTGTACAATCATAGAGGATAGTCGAGGTCTCCTCCTAGTCGTTATACTAGTTTAATTGGTTTCGTAAACTCCATAAATTCGAAGTTAATAATACCATTGAGCATCCTTTCTTTCCGTGATACACTGGCCGTTGCGGGGGATTTTGTTCAACACAAGAATATGATCTGAAGTGAAGATTGAAAATGGTATTATTTCACTCACTGCAAGTAACCTACCAATTCCAAACAGATTGTGTTCACGCCGCTGAAGAGACCTAGAACTAGGAAAGGGACCAGGAGATTTTGGTTCTTTGGCATTATGGAAAACATCAAATAAAAGCTATTTGTTCCAATTTCACTAGCAACCGAGGCCTTGCAATGGATGTTACCTCGGGAGGCAGCCAAATACTACTTCAGTAAAACAATTTTACAAATTATATTTCTGTTTTAAACAAATGTATAATCTAAAAGGAAACTCAATGATGCTTCAGTCCCATATTATATACTTATTCCAACAGAAAACATTAAATGTCTCTTTCGATCTCTTGAAACTTGGTAAAGTGCATAATATGACCCTCGACAGGCATAGTCTAAATGGAAAAATAAGATGCTGTTTCTATCATGTTTATGCTTTTAACAAGAAAAATAAAATTGCCATTTGATTTGGCTTTGGACCTACTCGCAACCCGACAGACTGTGATCTTCAAGCTTTTCATTGACTGCAATGCTTGCAATGGAGTTGGGAAAAGTTCTATTGCTGAAAAGATGAGAGGGTCCCAACGTTATTCGCTCCCTTTTTTTAGAGTACAAATAGTGATAGCTATTTTTTACATGTATATTATTTAAATTATTAATAAAAAGAATCATTCAAACTCATTTTCACTCCTAATTACTTTTTTTAAAAAAATATTTTAGTTAAATTGTATCCCACTCAAACTTGTAAATTTTTAAATTGAAAAAAATTCTTAAAAGGCCCTTGGGGTACCCATAGCTCGTGCCGCACGGGAATATCTTGCTTTAATCCTTCCTCTTTAATAGGTGCTTTTGCGTGTTTACCTTTGTACACTTGCTCGCGTTACGTTGCTTTCTTCTGCTTCTGATACCTTCCATCTTTTTCCTTTTAGACAAGTACAACAGTTTGTGTTTAGTTTTTACCACTGAAAGAGATCTTTAATTTCTAAATAACTAGTCAAATGTATATTCAGTTCATCAAGAGGCCAGAAAAGGGTAACATTAGGAATGTTGCTTTTGTTTCTTCTTTTATTAAGCATGTGTGACACTTTTTCTCGTCCTTTTCAGGCTCAGGAAATAAAAGCGCCGAACAAAAGCTGCTGATAATGAACAAGGATTTTTGGAAATTTACTCGATAAGGAGAAATAATTTTATTAATCGATCAAAAGATGATTTAAAAAGATGGTTGAGTGGCATTTATTAGCGGTTGTGTAGCCCCAGAAAAATGTTTTCGATTCCATTTCAAGTTTCAAATTATGTAGTACAAACTTATTATTATTTTTTAAGTTAGTGCTTATCAGGAGGCTCATACTGGGATGCTTAACCTTTTTGTCTGGATTCAAGAAAATCCAAAAAATCATGAGGTAATGAGTACAAAAGAAGAGTCAAATAATAGAGAAATTCAAGATGCAGAAACCAAAAATGTGCGACTGCCCATACAAGCCAACTAGAAAACAAAGCCAGGGAACAAGTGTTAACGCACGCTACTGCAGATTACGACATAGTGGCCTCTGTTCTGATCCACTTAGCATTTGTGGGTCGAAGCCAGGTCTTTCTCCAGGTCACAGGGAACAGGAACCGGCACCGAGGTATCCATTTCCTGAAGCAAAACGACACATTTCAAGTGCAAGAAACTGGTGATTTGTCACTGCCTTGGCCATTTAGTCGTCAGCTTAGATGAAACAAATTAGAACTAAGGAATCTTTTTCTGTTATAGTGGAGCAGTGGGTTTTGAAGAAATAAATTCCATGTGCACAGAATGACAAATTCAAATATGACTTTTCCCTCTTGCAAGGAGAAATAGGTACACTAAATGTATGTATACCCTGTCATGTTTGTGTACAAAACAAACCCCTCTTTGTACAGTAGTGTGAGCAACAACATAAAAATATCAACTGTGATTCTTTGAAACAAATAAAGTTAGGTTCTGAGCTGTTTTATATCAACTGAAATAATACTTAAATTAATAAAAAATAAGTATCTCTGCACTTTATATCTCCCTCTCAAATTGGGGTTCGATGAATATCAAACAAATTTAACTTGCACAAAAGATAAGAAAAGGATTAAGTAGACAAAGCCTTGGTGAAAAGATCTTGATCGATTTTTGCAGATTGAGATGCCTAACCTTAGAAGCAAAACAAAGACCTTTCGAGAAAATAAGAGGAGCTGTGTTTTATTATGACTAACTCACTGTACAATACAGACAAGAAAGCTTATATAGTGTATGTCGTATCTGTACATAAAAAAGAATTGCCAACTTACTTATAAGCGCTAAATACAATCAGACAAATATATACAAAATACAAGCAAAGACTCTGCATCCTTCCTTAAGATGGAGCTTGGTGCTAATCACACAAGCTCATCTCGGACAACAAAGAGGAAAAAGTAGGCATAGCAACAAACTTGGTCAACAAATATGTAAGTTGAAGTGTAAAAGGGACATATTTAGAAATTATAAAATCGTTCCTAAATTGGTCCCGAACCAAGTGACAGTTGATATCTAAAGGTTTCGTACGCTCGCAAAAAACAAGATTTGCTGTAATATGGAGAGCATCCTGATTGTCACACCAGAGAGGAATGGGAAGCTGAACAGGAGTCTGCAAATTTCGCAGCAGATATGATATCCATTGCAATTCACACACAGTAGTAGATAAACTTCGATATTCTGCTTCAACTGTGGATCTAGAAATAGTTGTTTGCTTTTTTGTTTTTCAAAAAATCAAAGCATTTCCCTGAAAAACACAACATCCAGTTAATGAACGACGACTAAAAGAACAAGCTACCCAATATGCATCATAATAGGCAGTAAGAGTGAAATAATTCTGAACTGGAAAAAATAAACCTGTTGAAGGAGATTTCTTCAAATAGCGAACAACATGTAAAGCGGTAGACCAATATTGTTCAGTAGGAGACTGAATAAATTGGCTAAATTGTTGAGTTGCAAAAGATAAATCTGGTATAGTAAAATCAAGGTATAGTAACCTTGCAATCAATCTACGAAAACAGGTACGATTAGCTAAAAGAGGAGAAGAAGTATCATTCAACTTGCAATTCTCAGAAAAAAGGGTTACAGCTGGTCTGGACCCAAGTAAACTAACATCACTAATAATATCCAACACATATTTCCGCTGATTAACATACAAGCGAATAGAAGAATAAGCTAATTCAAGACTTAAAAAATACTTGACATAGTCAAGATCTTTGATAATAAACTGATTGTGTAAAAAATCTTTAAATTGCTGAATGCATTCAAAAGAAGGACTAATCACAAGAATGTCATCAACTTAGATAATAAGCACAAGAAAACCAAAAGAAAACATCTTGATAAACAAGAAAGGATCATGTTCAAATTGGCAAAACCAAACAACTGTAGTTTGAAAGTAAATTCTTGATTCCATTGCTTGAAAGCTTATTTAAGGCCATAAAGTTATCGGTTCAGTTTACAAACCTAATGAGAATCGACTTTATCATAGCCTTCTGATGGTAACATACACACATCCTAATTAAGAAAGCCATAAAGAAAAGCATTCTCAATATCCAATTAGTGTAAAGGCCAACTGTTAGCTGTTGCAATTGTAAAGAGAATCCTAACAGTTACCATTTTAGCCATAGGAGAAAAACAGTCAGTATAGTCAATGCCCTCAACTTGATTGTAGCCCTTAACTACTAACCTAGCCTTATATTTATCAACAGAACCATCAGGTTTAAATTTTAGCTTATAAACCCATCTGCAGCCAATTGCTTTTTTACCAAATGTTAAGCTAACAAGCTGCAATGTATCATTAGTTTATAAGGCCTGCAATTCATTTTTCATAGCCTCCATCCAACAAGGATGAGTTCTAACTTAATTAAAAGAGGATGGTTCGTGTATAATAGAAACTTTTGCCAAAAAAGACAAGTAATGATTTGTTATGCAAGGGGAAACAAAAAAAAGGAAAAGTAGGAGGGGTATAACTAGGAGAATGAAACAGATTCATAGTAGAAATAGTATTGTCTATGGACTCATCCCTTACTAAATGAGTCACAAAATCATTCAGCCAACCAAGTTTTTGTCTAACACGCAGACTTTTCCTAGTATCATTCAGAAGTGCATCAGAAGAGGAAAGGCAAGTAGATTCGGATGAAGAAGGAATTGATGAATTCTGTAGAAGTGGAGGAGAATTGGTATGTCCGGAAACAACTTCTGTAGGATAGGTTGAAGGGAAATCAACATCAAATATATGTGGAAACAACATTGGATCTAGAGACATTGGTAAAGAACCAGTAGGGTTTTGTGTTCTTTGTCAGAAAAAAGGAAATATGTGTTTATAAAAAATCACATCTTGAGTTACAAAAATCTTATGAGTTTGAAGATTGTATAATTTATAAGCCTTTTGACCTTAATCATATCCAAGGAAAACATATTTCAAAGCTTGAGGATCAAGCTTATTTTTATGAGAATACACATTGGTCACAAAGCACAAGCAACTAAAGCATTTAAGGAAAAGATAATATGGAATTTTCCCAAACAGAACTTGGAAAGGAGATTGCCAGTTAAGAGTAGAAGTAGGCATTCTATTGATGAGATAGATAGCCATCAAAACAGCTTCCCCCTCAAAAGTGTTTTGGCAAATTTGATTGAAAAAGAAGGGCCCTAGCTACTTGTAAAAGATGTCGATGTTTTTGTTCAACGATACCATTCTGTTGTGGGGTATAAGGGTTTTTTTTATGTATAATTTTTAAAGAGGAAAAAAAAATATGACAAGCAAGATTAATGAATTCAGTCCCATTATCAGTCCTAATGGTCTTAACAGTAGTATGGAATTAATTTTGGACAAGAGAAAAAAAATTCTGAATAATACTAGTAACCTGAGTTTTACACCTTAACAAAAAGTCCAGATATATCGATTGAAATCATCTACTACAGTCAGAAAATAATGTGAACCATTCAATGAAACTTGCTTATAAGGACCCCAAACATCCATATGTATAAGTTCAAAGCATGATTTACTACTAACACTCCCTTTTGGAAACACAATCCTACTTTGTTTTGACAAAATGATAAACATCACAAGGATGGATGTTCCCTTTAATATGTACATCACCAATCACATCATTGATGTGTTTTATTACAATAGAAGAAGGATGGTCTAATCTTCTATGCCAATAATCATCAATATTGACATGAAAACAATAAACTAACCTTCCCGAAAATCTATCTAGATTACTAATATAATATTGAATTGTTTCAGTCAAGAAAGAAGACTTATGTAAATATAGAAACCAACAATCACTTTATCTACTGCAAGAATCTGATCACTCACAAGGTCCTATAAAATCTAAAAAGTGACATAGAAACAAATTTTAATATGGGCTGTAATGCTGAGTTTGTTAACAGATAAAAGGGTATATTTGAAAGAAGCTACATGCAAAGATGAGGTCAAAAAAATTTTGGAACTAAGTTCTACATCCTATAAATAATCCATAAGTCTAATAGTTCCATCAGGTAAATGAACAGGTGTATATTTGGCTATAGGCTTAGGTTCTTTAAGAAAATTCAAATCATCACACATGTAATTTGAAGCTCCAGTATCAACTATCCAAAAATCATGTTCAATTAAATCAAGTGAACTAAGACAATGTTTGATTACACTACCTGGAAAGTCCTCCAGATGTGCAAAATTGACCTTGTGATTGTTTGCAGTGCTCATTTTACTCTGCCCTTTGAAGAAACGCTCAATTCCTTCTTGAATTAATATTACAATGTTAGCCCTTAAGTCTCCAAGATTATTGGCTCCAGCTTCTACATCAAGTGGTGATTCAAATTGGTTGGCAATTTTTTTTATATTTTTTGATGCTTTGTTTTCTCTTTATCCTATATACCACTCTGGATATCCATTAAGTTCGAAGCATCTCCTGTGTATGCCTCTTCACATTGCAGAAGTCACACAACAACTCATCCTTGTTGACATATTTCTTCTGAGTTCCTTTGCCTGTGCCCATGCTTTGTTGTTGCATCCAGATCATTATAGCACTCTCAGCTTCATTAAAAAAATTCACAGCCACCTCCTTCTGCTTCTCCCCCGCAATACCATTGAATAAGCCTTGTTTATGCTTGGCAATGGTTCCATCACTAATATTTGGTGCCTTACTATGTCAAACTCCTCATTTAAACCCATTAAAAACTGCATCAGTTTATCATTAAAGTCTAAATCTATCATGTATTTCCCAGCCCCACGACTACACTCGCGGATTAGAGCTAAACAATACAGTTCATCCCACAACCTTTTCAGCTTAGTAAAATACTTCACTATAGTTAAATCCCCTTGAGAAATTGAACTAATTTCTCTTTTCAATTGACATAGTAAAAGACCATTATAGTAGCCGAACCTCTCCTCTAGTTCAAGCCACAAATCCCTAGCCGATGTTGCATATAGAAACGAATCTACTATATCTTTAGAGATAGAGTTTAAGATATAGGATGTTACCATGGGATCTACTCGGCACCACGCTTCATAATCCAGCGAAGCTTCATCTGGTTTCTCATATTTTCTGTTGATGAACCCTATCTTGACTTTGGCTCCCAAATCTATCTTTATAGCCCTACACCATGAAAGATAATTGCTGCCAGTTAGCTAAGATGAAACAAGGATCATCCTTAAATGATTTGACCCATGGAGATTTAACGGACCTCCATCGTAATTGTTTCATCCTTCTGCAACCTTAGACCCCGATTCGTGTGAAATCGCCCCTGTAGAAGTAATCACCATGACTGCTCGGCCCGATCGAATCTCAAACTTGCTCTGATACCATGATCAATTTTCATAGATTGAGATGTCTAACCCTAGAAGCAAAACAGACAACCTTCGAGAAAATAAGAGATCAACTACTTAACCTTGAGAAGATAGATGTTTAGGAATAATAAAATCAATCTTGTGTTGATCCCCGCCAAATGACAATCAATGTCAAAGTACTTTGTATGCTCATTAAAAATCAGATTTACAGTGATATGAATAGCAATTTGATTGTCATAACATAAAGTGATCAGTGTAAGAAAAGCAATTTGTAAATCTTGTAAAATATAAAATATCCAAAGCAACTCACAAATAATAGAAGATTCATAAAACTTAGTGAAAAGACAATAATCATATTTAGACTGTATAAAGAGAAAAGAAATCAGACGACAAGTCTTATGATTTTATTGTTGAAAGGCTTATTTGAGACCATACAAAGATTTTTTGAGTTTGCAAACCTAACCTAGTGTAGCTTTATCATAAATATCCGAAGAAAGCATATAAACTTCTTTATCAAGAATATTATATAAGAAAATATTGTTAATGTCTAATTGATGTAGATGCCAAGAAAATGAGGAAGTTGCAACTGTAAATATTCGAACAATAACAATCTTCATCGTAAGAGAGAAATTGTTAGTAAAATCTATACTATCAACCTAATTATAGCCACTTACAACCAACCAGACTTTATATCTATCAACATTACTATTTAGTTTAAGTTTCAATTTATAGACTCAACTTTAACTAATGGCTTTCTTACCATTTGGCAAGATAGTTAACTCCTGTATTTGATTAGATTCCAATGTGTCAAGTTTTTGTTGCATGGAATTCATCTAATTTGTATTGGATGTCCTAATTATAAGAATGCGATTTTTAGATATGTGACAAATTAGCTAAAAAATACATGTCTGTGGATGAAAAATGTGAGTACTATGTGTAAGGATAAACATTGGGTG
This sequence comes from Pinacopodium congolense, assembly GCA_028565735.1. Lineage (NCBI taxonomy): Eukaryota > Viridiplantae > Streptophyta > Magnoliopsida > Malpighiales > Erythroxylaceae > Pinacopodium > Pinacopodium congolense. The sequence continues at coordinate 5,154,711 of JAOXYD010000002.1, forward strand.
AACAGAAAGAGGACGCAAGACCATGAAATGCATATGGAAAAGTGACATTGATATCATACCTTGTAAGTTGTAATAACTCGAGAAATAAAATTATTGAGCCAATTAGGCTTATGAAAAATTCTAATACTCCTTTTTAAATAAGTACTATAAGAAATAAGAGGAGAACCATCAAAATGATTATTAGAATCAATATTTACAAGGGAGGTAAGACCTGGAGAAGGTTGTGAAGGAGTAAGTTGGAAAGTAGATGAATCAATTAAATGGTTAGTAGAAATAACATTTAAATAATTCGGTGAAGGAGTGGTCTAGAAAGTAGATGAATTAATAAATTTGGCAATTGAATTAGTATTTAGGTTATCAATGAGTAATGGACGAGAAATGGCTGGTGTAAATGTAGAAATAAATCTATATGAAAAATAACATTTTTGGAAATAAGAACAGTATGGAAATTAAGATAGAATAACATATGAGCTTTTTTACCATGACTATAACCAATAAAAATGTATTAGTAAGTTCTTTAATCAAATTTGACTTTAGATATATGAGCATTGATTGCGAAATAAAGGCAACCAAAAGTTTTAAAATTTTTGTAAGTTGAAGAATGATCATATAAGAATTCATAAGGTGTTTTCCATTGTAAAAGAAGAGTAGGAAACTTGCTAATGATATAAGTTACAGTGAGAATTGACTCCCCCCCCAAAAAAGTTCATAGGTAAAGAAGCTTAAAACATTAATGCTCTAACCACTTACAATAAATATCTATATTTCCTTTTAGTTACTCCATTATGCTAAGAGTATGAACATAAGATTTCTGATATATAATGCCTACCTCACCAAATAAGCTTTGACATTCCCCACTAAAAATTTTTGCTTCATTATCAGACATTATGATCTTGACAAATTTCTCAAACTGGTTAAATACCAGTTTAAAGAAGTTTTCCAATATTTGGATTACCTAACTTTTGTGACTCACCAAGTAGGTCCATAGTTCCTTACTAATGTCATCCACTATTGTGAGAAATAATGACTACCTGATAGAGAATGTTGTCTATACAATCTCTATACATTGAATATATTTGTAGTTTAAATATGTAAGAGGGTAAATGTTATTTAAATTGTTTGGTGAGGGGACATATATCACATATATTGCCTAAACCATCAGTTGTATGATCAATACAATCAATATGTCAAAGTATACAATCAGATGTATGACATAATCTTTGATACCAAAGTTTGTACAAATAAACTAAATTAACAAGTTCATTGACATCACCAATAATACATAAAGAATATTCATTTATTATTTATTCACAAGGAATTTTTATAAAGAATATACAACCTTCCTCTCACTTTATCACTTATCATAATTCTTTTAATCTTTAGGATCTGCAAAATGTAGTATATAGCATAAAATTTGAAGATGGTATAGGCTATGTTGGAAAGTTTATTAACAGACGACATGCTATATTTAAAAAAAGGAACATACAAGACTTCAGTTAATATAAGATTGTCACGAAGTATAACATCACCAATATAATGAATAAGGTTTAAAGTTCAATTATGTAAGTAGACATGTGTAAATTTATCAATATTTGTAGGATGATGCAAAAAATTAACGTCTCACTCACATATAATTTGAAGTATTAGTGTTTAATATTCAAGAACTAAGTTTTGTACTGATTTATATTAGCTACAATAATCATAAATAACTAACAAACTAATCACACATTAATTGATAATTATGGAGTTATTTGATCTAGCTTTTTGTCGTAATTTTTTATTATAATTTTGTGTTTTTTATTGAATTTTGTATATTTTTTAGTTTTTATACTATTTTTTCAACTTATATACTGTATTAATGTATTATTTTTTGAGTTTTTATATTATTTTTTTCGATTTTTTATTTAAAAATAAAAAAACCAACAGCCCTAAAACAATACTATTAACCAGCCAGCTAAGCAACGACTTAAGTTATTATAAAACAAGTACATGTACACTTTATAGTTTGTGCCGACTCCCCAGATACAAGGAAAAAAAATCATGTAATCTATTCTTAAATTAGGATGACTGTGGATTGAACTCCAGTAATTTGTTCAACAAATGTTGCCACGTGAAAGGGATGGTGGCTCTTTTCCTCGCGCTAAACAAATTAACTAGAAGTACTGACCAGACATCAGAGTTTGGGTAACATATTGAAGGAACAGCTGAATTTGCGGTAGTGTGACATTGTCTCGTAAGAGGTCAATCTCAGACCAGTGAGGTGAAAACAAAAGCCATAAATGCCTCGATTACATGAATTATGGGTTTGGTAAGTGGGACATAGTGCAATACACCCAATGAGCATTTAATGTCCTGTACTGGTTAGCACCTGCCAAAATTATTGACACTCGTTGACCCACAGATCTCGAAGATGACAAGCAATGGAGTCGGCATTGAAGATTTGCTGGTGCAAAATCAAATGAACCAAAATGGTAAAACATTCAGTGCCTCTTAGATACAAGTACAAGATAGCAACCAATTGGACCCTACTAAAAGCCACTGTAGATAACAACAAAACAAGGTAAAATGGCTCTATGATTGAACACATAAAGCTCGTCCAAATTGGAGTAAACCCCCGTAGCTCCGGCGACTGAGTCGTAGTCCTCCATGTCACCCTCCATGCTCTTCTTAACCCTCCCAGCAATCACTCTACAGACCAGCATTGCCCTCTTGTGGTCACTAAGGCCACCTTCCCCTGATATTTCGGCTTTGTCATGTGCTTTTCCGCTTGTTGCGGTGGTTAAAATCCCATGTCCATTGACATTTGTAGTGATCGATTCTTTAAAACCATTCTTGATGATGCTACAGACGTTACAATGAGGGATGGAATTGCACAAGTTGGATGATCCATTGAGGCCTAGAGAGCATGCAAAGGTGGTGGAGTGAAACCTCAGAAGCTCATTGCCGTCTGCTATGCAACGTGGGTGTTTCTTAGGGAGTTTGGTAGCTTTGGATTTAATGGAGTCCCTGTATTCTTCAAATTTGCAGATGGTTCTTTGTGTGCTGTGGACTTTGAGGATGCGGTCTATTTTGCAAATGGGAGCTTCTTTCTTTAGCCAGCTTGATTGGAATATGATTTCCACTATATTCTTGCTTGTATCCTCTGGCCCCAGTTCAGAAACTGTGACATTTTATAGCATTATGATAAAGAGATAACTGATTTAAACAGGGTAAATGACAAAAGGTATTCGAAATAAGCAACCAAAAAGAGCTTCTTTTTTTTTCAGGTTTTGTCACTTGAAAGCAGTAATGAATTACCCGCATGTCTGACAGCCTGATGAAGCTCCAGGCTTTCGGCTTTCATGAAAATCTCACCACACACAGGGCAAGAGCAAATGCTACCTCTCAGTGAAGGGTCTCTGGCCATTCCAAGAACAGGATCAATCACCATCCTACACTCGTAACAACCAGAGAACCTCCTGAACGGCATTCCTTTAAAGGAGGTCCCGTTGTTATTTAAGGAGCTAGAAGATGCAGAGAGTGAAGGATTAGTACTAGGAAGAACCCCATTGAGCTCACGTAAAGGAGTTTTCATGGATCTGCTTGAAGCGTCATGGCTGCCAGTTGAGCCGATTAATGCCCTTTTCTTGTGGACTTCAGGGGAGGCTATTTCAGGCCTGTGCATGACCTTGGTGTTATCACACAGAGAGCCTGAACACCTCAACTTCTTGCATCTTTTGCTGGTTTCCTCCAGAGCTTGTTCCTGATACTTGTGATGTTTCTTCTCCTTGGTTTGAGGTTGTTGGCTTTGTTTTTGTTGCTCTGGTTCTTGCTTTCGTTGTTCAAGTTCCAGCTTTTGTTTTTGTTGCTTCGGTTCCTGCTGCTGCAGTTGCAACTGGAGGTATTTGCAGTTGAAAATGCCTCTTACAGCGAACCAAGGAGGAGTTTTCTCCAACTTCTGCGATTGAGGGATTTCTTTGATGGGTTTTTTAGGGGTTTTGTGTTTAGCCATTGGAGAGGGAAATGAGACAGAACCGGATCTAAACTGCTAAAGGTATAGGATAGTACTTAAATTGGATTTCCTTGCATGAGCTACACCACTAAAGGCCTTTAACGAAAGGAAGAGTTGTAGAGAAAGCTTGTCTTGTATAGTTCTCTTTTTGGTGGAATGAGACACGAAAGTTGATATAGAGCTCTTTGGACTTTGGAGACGTAAAAGTTTAGGAGATTCATTGCTCATAAGTCTGGCACATGGGTCCATTATTATTTTTTATTTTTAAATACACATAAAGTAACAGTTTTAATATCTCTAATATTTTATGTTTCAAATAATTTATTAATGAAATTATAAAATGTGAGTTAGATAAAAACTCAATTTAATTTATATTTAAAAAGTTAACACGTTTTCATTTTTATTTTATTACCTTTTGCATTATTAAATTATAAATTAACTACCACTCACAATTTATATATAAACTCAGAATTAGTTTGATTAGTATTTGAAAATTTAATGTGTTTCTATTTTTACTTGTCATCTTTCATATAGTTTAGGAAAAAAGGACAAGCTATGCCAAATAAGTTTGATTGAAAATGGTGGGACGTTTCCTCTCTCCCTCTCTCTTTTTGGTCTTCTTGTTTCAACACGAAGATTTTAGCCATTAAGATTCCACACAACATATGAGAAGGTTAATTGCAATTGTTTTGCATTCTCAACGATCTACACTTTCCTAATTTTGTCAAGGGATGCCATTAAATTACAAGATTAGGTGATCAATCTATTATCTTTCTCCTCATAAATTAATCTTATGACACATCACGGAAAAGAAATAATTAAAAAAAGCAGTATAACATTTAAGAGATATTTAATTAAGTTGTGGATTATAATTTTTTGTTGTAATTTTTATACTTTTATAATAATTTTTGTATTTTGGTATTTTTATGTTGTATTAGGGTGTTTTTTATTTTTGTATTTTAAAAAAATAAGAAACTAAAACAAAAAAATCAAAACTCAACTAAACAAGATTTTAAGGAATCGTTTGGTATTATTATTGATTGTAATTTTTTGTTATAATTTTTGTATTTTTATATTAATTTTTATATTATTATTATAATTTTTGTGTAATTTTTTGTTATTTTCAGCTTATGTACTTTTTTAATACTGTATTAATGTGCTATTTTTTTATTTATGTGATATTTTTTCAGATTTATTATTTAAAAAATAAAAAATCAAAACATAAAATTAAATTAATACCAAACAACACCAAGCAAGAGAGTAATTAATGTAAAATCATGTATAATTACGAAATTTATCGCTGAATTATCCCCGTTTCTCTTATATTAGAGGAGAAAGGAGAAATCGGTACGTGTATTTATTCTATCAAAGGTGTCCGATCAATATGAACACTTTTGCAGTGTTAAAACTCTCAACGATGCCGTTTTCTCAATAAGTAGCGCATACCACCACAATTTGGCTAACCATTGGAGTTCTTGGAGAACGTGTAGGAGTAATTGTTACAGAGTTTTTACGGGGAAATGCAGCATATGATTCCTTTTGCCTCAAAATCATACCCACTGGTACCATCCCATACACTTATGTTTACTTTATGATACTTAACCCAATAAAACACCCATCTTTCAGAAACTAATGCTTTTTCTTTTATGCCTTCTGTTCGCATAACTATGGTAACGTTAGTTTCTGAAACGTCAGCGTTTGCCTTTTAAAGTAACTTAGTTGTATGTAAGATTAGTTTGGTTTTAGTCTCAAATTTAGCTCCAAACGCATATTAGAGCCAACTTGGTTCGAAATTTGAATCATCGCACAATCCAGGCTTTGTCATAAACCGATGATTCATGGCCCACTTAAAAGATAAATCAGTGCCCCTTTTCTTTTAATATGTTTGGAGGCCCATAGGCCCACAGAGCACACTAACCTAATTTGAATCACCCACCCTAAATAGTAAGCAATCATTCTCCATTCTATATTAATCTTAGCCAGCTGGATTCAATATTATGAAATTATTTCTTTCATTAGTCCTTGATTATTTACTGCATGTCACCTTTAATCAGATGTATAACAAATTATGTTTTTACAAACAGGAGAAGGGAAGAAGGAGAAAATTTTTTATCATTTTTTTTATATTGTTGTTTTGTTTATACTTTTTTAAAAATTTTATTTTTATAGGAATTTTTTAGAGGTTTATTGCAATCTTTAAAATTTTTATTAATATAAAAATCAAATTCTTGACAAAAAATTTAGTACAAATTAATGATTTATTCAGCGTCATTATTCTATCAAAATATTATTAAAAATAAAATTTAATAATGTAAAACGTTTATTTTTAAAATTAAAAATTTTCTATTTTTAAATTTAAAGTTAATTTAAAAAACTTATAATAAAAATTAAAAAAATTGACGCTAGACGATTTGTTGACACTAAATGGTCCTAAATGGTTAGGAGGGTCCTTGGTCCAATCTGGACTGGGAAGGTTTGAATGGGCTTCACTTGAATAGTTGGAGTCCATAAATTGGCAAGAGTCACACTATCTCTAGGCCCAGTATAGTACAACAAATGAGGCCCAATCGCTGCTCTCGACGAAGACCAGAGAGCGCCAATAAGCCATTTTCAAAACTCACTTCTCTCTCTCTTTCTCTCTCACATGGACAGCTTTGGCTCGGCAGTGACTGCCGGTGTCTCCCAAATCTCAATGCTACATGAAGCTTACACTTGAATCTTCTTCACAAACTTCTATAAGCTTGTAATCGGTTCTCTCAAACTGGCTCTTTTGCCATCGGAAATGCCGTTAAGATCCGCCCATGGACAGGGAGGCTAACCTTCCGGCGCCACCGAAGAGTCTCGCCCGTTTGGTTGTCAACGCAGACACGACGTCGTCTTCTTCATCTTCTTTTTCTTCTTCCTCTCCGCCGGACTTCCTCAGGCATGTTCAAGCCGCCTTCAAGCGTCATCGTCCACTGGGTAGCTCTCTTCACCTCTCTTTACGCAGTAGATTTATCAAATGGATAGCTGTTACTTTATTTATTTTTTGTAATTCGTTGCCATTTTTTTGGGAAAAATTAGGTTTCATATCTTATGCTTGGTTCTCACGGTGAAGAATGAAAATTTGATGGCTCTTTCGTGTTTGTTTGGAATCAACTAATTTTGAAAATCCTTTGCGAATGCAATGAATTATATTGTAGAAAATTATTCTATGTGAAGTAATCAATTTAATAATGTACAATTCAATGAAATTTCTCTATACCTTATGTTTGAAACAAGATTGGAATTTAATTAGAAGTGTCGAATTTCCTATTATATTTTAACTTCCTTGTACCTCCTGCTAAATGAACAGTGCAGACAGGTATTTTGTTAAAAAGAAATGTGGAAGAGCAGATAGCATTGGTGTTGGGTGATGTCGAATCATCTTGGTTCCTATAGATAGTTCCTTATTATTGTTAAAAGAGCAAATGGTTGGTTTGTTCATTTTAGGTGCAATGCAGACAAACAGTATAATGCCTAGGCGTATATTGGTTCCCCAACTTGAAACATCTAGAAATAAAGCTTAAGAAGTCAGTCCTACCATAAGCACAAAGACAGTTGAAAATGCTGCATCATTGAAATTTCTCTATACCTTATGTTTGAAACAAGATTGGAATTGAATTAGAAGTGTCTAATTTCCTATTATGTTTTAACTTCCTTCCACCTCCTGCTTACTGAACAGTGCTTTACATTGGTTTAGTATAGTATATGATAACCGTGTAGTATGGAACTCATTTGGAATTTCACCCATTGTAAAAGAAATTTAAGTAATAAAAATCTAGGATTTCCATTCCATAGTTTTCAATGTTCCACACACACGACATGTGGAGTTGCAAAACAATTCCGCAAAACTTTTTGTAACTTGCATATAAGTTCTATAAGTTTAGGATACACAAAAATTTAGGTTATGGAAATCTGTAACCACTGAATTACCTATCAAGAATGGATTTCTTCAAATTTGTGGGGTATTGTTTCCTTCGTTTTTGAATCTTTAAAATGATAATCTTTGAGAGCATCTTCAATTGTTTAGAGTAATCTTTAGGTAAACTAACTTCCAATTGTGCTAAAAATTGCGCGACGAGAAACTTGTTGTCAGTTAAGAGTAGATGCTTGTTTTATTTGGATTGCAACTTCAAACATGTATTTTGTTGAAAAGAAATATGGAAGAGCAAATAGCTTTGGTGTTGGGTTATGCCAGATCATCTTGGTTCATTTTGGGTGCAAATGATTGGTTTGTTCATTTTAGGTATAATGCCTAGGCGTATATTGGTTCCCCAGCGTGAAACATCTAGAGATACAGCTTCAGAAGTTGGTCCTACCATAACCACAAAGACAGTTGAAAATGTTGCATCAAGTCATGTTCGAAGTATAAAGGATTTTGCTGTACATACCAGAAATACAGTTTCTGTTGTTAAGGAAACTCAGGAAGTTTCAACAATTACACCACCTTCCATGCCAGGCACCATCACAAAGACCTTAGATGAGACCTTCAACCCATTTGCTGGCAAGAGAGAACAAATTAAATCTTGCATTGATCACAAGGAAAATGATCTAGTGCCTTCATTGCTTGGAGAACCTGAAAATGCTGATGGCAAGAGCAAAGTTCAATATCAAATGAAAACAATTCCCAATTTACAGGGTAATTACTTGTCCTTCTTACGTTCGGTTTATATCTCAAGTCAGTTGCACTGCAGCAGTTATTATTTGCCACCTTTATGACATTATCAATTAATTTTTCTGAATTCTCAATAACTTGTAAATTTGTCACTTTGCTTTGCATGTATTTGTTTCTTCTGTTCCAATATGCAGGGGCCCGTGATGATATGGCCACTGGATTGGAGAACTTATCTTCTCATATAAGTTCACTTTCATTGACAGAAATGGATTGGGATGCGAGCAACCAAGCAGAAGCACCGAACACTATCAAAGATGATTCCAAACATCAGA
>JAOXYD010000002.1:5163769-5173840 GCA_028565735.1 Pinacopodium congolense
TCAGAACTTTCAGAATATGGAATCTGATAACACTTTAAGATCGGAAAGTGCAATATCTAAATTACCAAAGAGAACAGCGGTTGTTCAGGACCATCTTCAACAGTTAAGGAGTTTTCTGAACCAACCTGCAACTCAATCCTTGGTTGTTGGGTCATCATGTGCCACCACAACATCTGTTAATTCTACTTCAGCGCCCATGTTTAACTCTACAACTCATTCCTCCCATTTGCATCCACGTAACAGTTCTAATGTGGCAGTTCAAGAGTTGAAAGATTTTAATGTAAAACCTCAACACGTGACTCTAGGAAATACAGACCAGCTCTCACATCCTACAATGAAGGATACAAGTGGGATTCTGATTGAACATCCAGGCAATGCAACCCATGCTTCCACCTTTATTGCGGATTCTCAAATTATGGGAAATAACCTACCCAGTGAGCAAGGTGGAGGTGGGCTTAAGGAAACTGAAGTTCCAAACAAGCCATCTCATGTTGGTGATAAGTCAATTAAAGACACAGGATCAGCTAATGCTGCCACTGATGCACAACATCAAGCTCCATTTCCCAAAAGCATAACTTCGGATGCCAAGTTGGAGCCTGCTAAACCAGAAAGACAGGAAAAGGTTTCAAGTGGTAAAGCTGCATCAATACCTCGTAAAAAAAACTATGATCCTGAGATGTTCTTCAAAGTTAATGGGAAACTGTACCAAAGGCTTGGTAAGATAGGAAGCGGAGGAAGTAGTGAAGTCCATAAAGTCATTTCTTCAGATTGTACAATCTATGCACTCAAGAAAATCAAGCTCAAGGGTCGTGATTATGTAACAGCATATGGATTTTGCCAGGAAATTGAGTATCTGAACAAATTAAAGGGAAAGAACAATATTATACAACTAGTAGACTATGAGGTACTTGTTTGGAACCTAAAGAAATTGCAATTTCAGTAGTAGCCTGATCAAGGTTGTTTGGATTTATACAAAAAGTTGAATAGTTGATGCATTCGAAAGAGGGAGCAACATATGTGTGATAGACAGAATTGGCATAGTAAGACACTGGTAAACTTCTCTTGTGTTAAAGAGTTACATGCTATCCTGTGAAGGAGGCGGTAAACACCTCTTGTGTTAAGTGTGTGGAATATGGTACAGTTGCAAAAATGTGTCAGTTTTGCTGAGTAGTTAGCATCTACAACTTTTAGAAGAAACATTAGGAATATTGTGCACAAAAAACTCCTTAACCCTCTTCTCATGTTATTCTTGTCATTTATGCATACACCAACGTCAAGGTATGCTGAGTGGTTTTAAGTTTTCAGCTATAATGTAAAGGCTATTATTTTGTAGGGCCAATAAGATTTGCTGCTCTTGAGTTCTTTTATGAAGCCTATGTAGTTTTCAACCAGGACACGAAAGGATCTCTATTACACATGTATTCTTTTACTATGTAAAATATTTTTTGATACCTTTAATAGTCTTTTCAAATCAGGTGACAGACAAAGCTTTGCTCCGTGAAGTGATGAATGGATGCATAAGCAATAAAGATGGAAGAGTCAAGGATGACGGATACATATACATGGTGCTTGAATATGGGGAAATTGATTTGGCTCACATGCTTTCCCAGAAATGGAAAGAATTGGATAGCTTCAATCAGTCTATAGATGAGAATTGGCTAAGATTCTACTGGCAGGTCTGTGGGCTATACTCGCCTATCATCCTTATTTTTAGTTACTTTGATAATAATGCTTTTAATGCGTCTTCTCTGTCGATTATGGTCAGTGATATTGCAGTGTTTGGACCAATTGAGTTAATTATTAACATTGCTGCGGGTGTTGTAATTTTGAGAAAGGTCACCTTAATACGGGGAAACCCCTTTGCTGTGCCGAGGGAACCTGCTAGATTGCCCTTTTTCTGATAACTGCGAAATTAGCTATATCATAGGAGATGCATTGTTGAATGTTTTCATGTGATATAGAACCTTTTTCTAGTAGTTTTAAGTACCAAATCAGATATCACGATATCCTTGTATTATTTTTCTAACTTCAGATGATATTCTAAACAAAAAAATGTGGTGATCAACCTATTTTATCGATTTCATTATGTTAAAATTATCTTTCAGCAAATACTTGGAGCTGTAAACACCATACATGAAGAGCGCATAGTGCACTCTGACTTGAAGCCAGCAAATTTTCTCCTTGTCAGAGGTTCTTTAAAATTGATTGATTTTGGTATTGCCAAAGCCATAATGAGTGATACAACCAACATCCAAAGGGATTCACAGGTATCTTTCATTTATCAGAGAAAATAATTCACTGATTTTACATGACAGCCATTTGATTTCCTTTATAGGTATGTATTAAAAGTAAATGTTGCTATCTTCTAACAAATTATAGGTGGGTACACTAAGCTACATGTCTCCAGAGGCTTTCATGTGCAATGAGATGGATGCAAATGGGAACACCATAAAATGTGGTCGTCCGTCAGATATTTGGTCTCTTGGTTGCATTCTTTACCAAATGGTGTATGGAAGAACTCCATTTTCCGAGTACAAGACCTTTTGGGCTAAGTTCAAAGTCATCACAGATCCAAGCCATGAAATAACTTACGAACCAGTATCAAACCCTTGGCTTCTTGATATTATGAAAAAATGTCTTGCATGGGACCGCAATGAAAGATGGAGAATTCCTCAACTACTTCAACATCCTTTTCTGGTTCCTCCAATACCGTCCCAACCATCCTCATCTCTAGATCAAGGGCCTAAGTTGCTTCAACTTGTTGCTGAAGCTTGTGCTAATGACCAGGAAGCGTCTATGGTCTGCAGTGAGATCCAACAACTACTAAGAGATCCACCCACAGCATCTGAGCCATTAACATCACTAGACCAACAGTGTACGTTGCTTTCTCAAATGTCTAAGCTTTGTTTTCAGCTTCGGGAATGTCTTACAAAGACATCGAGAGAATAGAAAACATAATCGTGTGTATAAAATAAGAACTTGGGTGTCAGCTTGGGATATGTTCTTCTCGCATGAGGCAAACTATGAAATTCAGTACTCATGCTTACTCTATCCCACATTTGTTTGTAAGAATATGTATTCATCATGTGTTATCAGAAAGCCCCGTACCTGACTACATGTTAACTACATGACTTGGATAACTCGAAAAAGTAATAAGCAAGTACATGAGTTTCTAAGATTTAATGAATAACGAAGATGTCTCCTTTTTTATATTATTCTAATGAATTATTTGATAAATTGATTATTCAGTTGAGAAATCGATTTAAGGTAAATGCGCATGAAAACGACCGAGCATAACAACATGCGATCATGTACTACAATAGTTCAGGACCTTGGATACGAGACACAACATTGTTCTGCTTCTGGGGCTTGGACGTGACTAGGAGCGACCAATCCTGAGAATTGGAATAACATATTTATTAATCAATTACCTCCTCAATTATGCAAGTTTTACAATTGTTCCGAAAATAAGAGCTAAAGTCACAGAAGCAAGTCCATAAGCTCCGCCACAGGCGCGACGATCAACTATGACCAATATGTGCGTGGCCACAAAAAAGGTTAATGATCGAGTGTAAAAGCGTCTGTGACGAAAAAACTGAAGCTCCTTAGTACCCATAATTTGCCTTGGTCTTCCCTTCATACGGAGGAAACTCTGGTAATATATGCCAAGAGCTCCCTCGTCTCATGCCACCTACCTCTTTCTTGCGTAGCTTCGCGTATTCGCTTGGTACGTTGTCGTTTTATTCTCTACGACATCTCTCTTCTGGAAGCCAGAGAGCTTATAATTTCTATCGATACCTACCCGTCGTAGGTTAGTGTTTGGTTGCTGAGAAAAAAAGTGAACTGGAAACCCAAAATTTGCATTTTTAGTTAGTTTTGAGTGAAGTCTGATGGTATTTGCATCTTGTTCATTGATTCAGCAATGGACAGCAGTTCAGCTTGTAAGCTGTTGTTGTGTGGAAAATCATGTGTGGAGAATGAAATTGCTCGTTCTTTGAAGAACAACAGCACTCTTAAGCTCCCTGACAATGGAGAACTTCCCGTGTTTTTGCAATCAGAGATTGATAAACCTTGTGCGAATGAGTCTTTCAATGTAGAATTGTTCATGAACTCTCTGTCCACTAATCAATTCGGCAGGTTCTTCATTTGGTCGCCTCGGTTGACCTCAACTCACGATGTGGTTTCCCAGTAAGCATCACCAAAAATTAGTATTTTCTACAGTTGTGCAAATGTTGTTAGATGCTTAAAATTGATCACTTGTTATATTGCGTGGCAGCAATTTTACAGAACTTCCAATTGGTGCAGTTTGTGTTGCTGATATCCAATATAAAGGAAGAGGTTTGTAATGCTTGTGGAGTTTGATCTCCTTGTGTAAATGCTTGACATTTAGTTCTTCTATTGTTGTATGATTATGTAGGCAGGTCGAAAAATGTTTGGGAATCTCCAATTGGTTGCCTATTGTTTTCATTTACTGTTCAAATGGAGGACGGAAGAATTGTGCCATTGTTACAGTATGTAGTATCTCTCGCTGTCACAGAGGCAATAAAAGACGTTTGTGATAAAGAGGTTTGTGCTTATTATTCATTTCGTGTTATTACTATGAGAGTAGAGCGATTTGCAACTCTGTTGGAAGAACATAAAAAGCCCAAACTTTCTTCAAAATCAGCACTGTGACTTAAAACAAGTAGACTTAATGAAGTCTTGCCTCTAGCACGCGCTCTTAAATAGCAAATTAAAGAATTGAGTAATACTGATAACTGTATGGTCAAATAAAGTTTGACACTACATAATTTTGTTATTCCATGTTGAATTGTAATGTAAAGACAAATTGTCACAAAGAGGAAACTTTTGTAAATGCTAGTGCTTACCGTATGATTATACTTCATCATGATAAGAGTATTTACTGTCAACATATTGTCTAGGCAGCAAGCTTAGATGAACATCACATTGGAGATTGTAAGATGTCATGCAAAAGATTGAGGTCTATTTTTTTCTTTTTGCTTCCATTTAACCATCCTCACCATATCCATTTTTCATTTATATTTTCAAGTCAAAATATAAAATATAGACATTAATATGCCATTTTGAACATCTCCCATTTCAGGGTTTACCATATCTTGATGTTAAAATAAAATGGCCAAATGATCTATACTTGAACGGCCTCAAAGTTGGAGGCATCTTATGCACCTCAACATATAAATTGAAGAAGTTCAATGTCAGTGCTGGTAAATAGACTCTCTTTTTGGTGTACTACACAATTTGTTTTGAATATCTGTGACTCTATATGTCTAATAAGTCATATGTTTTGGTAAACTTATCTATTTTCTAGAAATTTAAACTGCAGGTTATGAATTACGATGTCCATTTTTTGTAGGCATTGGGTTGAATGTTAACAACGAGAAGCCAACGACATGCTTGAATGAAGTGCTAAGACAATTGTCCGCTTCTGATTGCCAACTCAGAAGAGAGGATCTTCTAGCTGCTTTTTTCAACAAATTTGAAAAACTTTATGATGTGTTCATAAATCAAGGTGACCTATCATAATTTTTACATCTTAATGATCATTCTCTAGGAGGAAAGTACCCTTCAATTTCATCATTTGACTCCTATAAATGTCAATGTCGACTGGATGCAATCTACAATGCCATCTCATAGTGAATGAAAAAGTTACAAAGCTTCTAGTTAGATCTCAGTATACCTCATAACTGGAAGGAAATCATATTGTTGAATTTTGCAATGCTCTTCAGTCATTATCATAAATAAATGGAAGAGTAGGTCATGAAAGTTTCCATTGAGATGTACTGGATAAGCTCATTTATTGATTTACTTCCTCATGTGAAATCAATAGTCAAATACTTTGTTTTAGATTTTTTATTAGTGTGTACTTCATCTCTGATCTCATATTTTAATTTGTTGGTCCAAGGATTTGCTGCTCATGGTTCGTCTTGTGCCCTTTTATTGCATTATGTTCCCATGAACTTGCATGAGGAGATATAACAAAATCTGGCGGTTAAGCTCATTTATATTTACTTGCTCATGCAAACTCAACACTGGAATACTTTTTTTAGATTTATTATTAGTATTTACTTTCATCTTTGAGGTCATATTTACATTTTTGGTTCCAAGTCCCTACTTTCGGGATTTTTCTTGTACTCTTTTGTTGTAATTTTCTTTCACTTCTTAAGTGAACTAGCATGATCATAATTATATGTTTGGTTTATTCACACTCCTTGATTTGGTAGGTTGGGCTGCAGTCAAAAGAGAGATTCTTCGGTTCTACACTTAATCCAAAGTAACATTGGAATTAGCTAGCTACTTTACTCATAACTACGTAGTAATTATTAATTAAGCTACCAACCATAGGAAACTCTTCTGGAGGACAAGACCTAAAGTGTGAAATCCAAAATTTAGGCCAGAATTGTCTAGAAAATTTTGGCACACAGTTTGCATCAAATGAACTTGTTTGTAGGCCAAGTTTCACTTAATATTGCTGAATTTGCTTTGGTGTAATATGAAGTTTTGCTGTATATCATCCAGGGTTTCAAAGTCTTGAGGATCTCTACTACGGAACATGGCTACACAGGTGGTATTTATATTTTGCTTAATTTCTTCTTTTATAGTCTTTCTTGCTCATGGTTTTTGGTTTAGATACTGCCAATTTGTTACGTGTCAACATGGAACACCCACGTTTTTTTTACAATTTCCTTAGTTAGGTTTTTTTTTAATCTTTTATTATTATTTTATTTAGTTAGGTTTTCAGCAGTGTAAGGCTATTTAATAGCCTAACTCGTTCTAAATATTATTCAAGCATGAAAAAATCCCTAAATCCTCTCTTTATCTCTCTTTCTCTCTTCTCTTCTTCCTCTTTACCGAACTCTTTTGTATCAAATGGTATCAAAGCCAGGTTACGGCCATGGATACTCAAAACAAAACTAATGCAGAATTTCGCAATGAAGTTAGTGAGATCTTAGCTCGACATGAGTCTAGTTTTGATCAATGCTGCCTTACAAACAGTGCTAACTGAGTTGCAGGCTTTACGAGTCTCTCGTACTACACATAGTACCCATCCAGAGATCAATCAATTTTGCTTAGTTGAATCTTCACATTCTCCAAATACCTCACATCCTAATAGCTCCAATGACTCTCATCGATATCACCTTAAGTTGTGCTTCCCAAAGTTCAATGGAGAGGATTCAACTGGCTGGATATACAAGGCAGAGCAATACTTTCAATTCTAGAATATTGCCCCGAATCAACAAGTGTAGCTCGCCTCGCCTCCTTTCATCTAGAAGGAATTGCTCTATAATGGCATCGGTGGTTGACGAAATTTCGAGGACCACTTACTTGGGATGAATTTACCAAAAGTCGTCCTCTTACGCTTTGGACCGATTGATTATGAGGATCTGTCAGAAACTCTAACGCGGCTTAGACAAACTTCATCTGTGGCAACTTATCAAAAGGCTTTCGCAAGGCTCTCCCACCATGTTGATGGCTTACCAGAAAACTTTCTTATTGATTGTTTTATTGAAGGACTTCGAGATGACATCCTTCTTGACGTAAAAATTAAGCAACCTCGTACCTTGACAGATGCAATAGGAGTCGCTCGTCTGATTGAATAGCGAAACCAGTTAAAAAGGAAAATTATCCCACCAATTCGCTCCCAGCCAAATTTGGTGGTACCAAAGTCGAATCTTAATCCAACAGTTGGTGTATTAGGCTCCCCACCAAATTAGCGTCGGAATCTAAGTTTAAATCCGCCAACTACGTTTCGACGAATTACTAATCAGGAGGCGCGAGAGCATAGAGAAAAGGGATTATGTTACTATTGTAATGAGAAGTTTGTCTCTGGTCATCGATGTTACGCCCACAATTATTTATGATAGACGATTCTACTCACCCAGATTCAGGTGGAGATAATATTATTGATTTCAAGTCAGAGGAGATCATACCTGAAATCTCCTTTCATGCAATAGCTAGAACCAATCATCCATAAACTATACGGGTACTGGGCAAGTTGAAAAATAGGGATGTGACTATACTCATAGATGGCGGTAGCACTCATAACTTCATTGATCAAGCTATGGTGACTAAATACGGATTAACAGTAATTCAAAGTAAGAAATTTCAAGATATAGTGGCCAATCGAGAAAAAATAGACTGTATTGGACAATGTGAAGCGCTCACAATCATCATTCAAGGTAAGCCTATAATGGCAGATTATTATGTTCTTCTTGTTGTAGCATGCCAGTTAGTTTTGGGAGTACAATGGCTGGAGACGCTTGGTCCAATTGAGATGGACTATAAGCAACTCACTATAACATTCAAAGTTGGACGAGTTTTCTACGCATTCCAAGGACTACGACGACCTGGCATTGAGGTTTTAACTGATAAGGAATTTAATTGCCTACAGGGTATAGGTTTTTTCTTCCAAATTTTACCTTCTATTGGCAATCCCCAACCAAACTCATATTCTCCGGATATAGCTAACCTTATAGCCGAATTCGAACAAGTGTTTGAACAGTCTAATAACCTACCACCAAAACGACCATATGATCATCGCATTCCCTTGCAACCAAATACAGAGCTAGTGAGTGTTAGACCATATCGATACCCTTATTACCAAAAAGACGAAATAGAAAAGATAGTGAGAGAGCTTCTTCAGTTTGGGTTGATAAGGCCTAGTAATAGCCCATTCTCGTTGCCTGTTTTACTAGTAAAAAAAGGCAGATGGAGATTGGCGATTTTGTGTTGACTATCGGGCTTTGAATAATATAATAGTCAAAGACAAATACCCGATTCCGGTGATTGATGAACTTTTGGATGAACTTAATGAAGCTAAATTCTTTTCCAAATTGGATTTAAAGGTAGGTTTTCATCAGATTCGTGTGCAAGAGGAAGATAGTCCAAAGACAGCCTTCCGAACACATGAAGGACATTATGAGTTTGTCGTAATGCCATTTGGCCTTACCTATGCCCGGGCTACGTATCAAAGTCTCATGAACGACCTCTTCCGTCCTTATCTTCGAAAGTTCATATTGGTATTCTTTGACGACATTCTTGTGTATTCTAAGACATGGGAAGAACACCTCTCACATCTTCTAATTGTTTTTACCATATTAGCCACTAATCAATTGTTTGTCAAGGAATCAAAGTACAGGTTTGGCGTTTTACAAGTTGACTATTTGGGTCATATTATTTCAGAGTAATGAGTGGCTGTAGATCCGAGAAAAATACAAGCAATATTGGAGTGGCCAATACCAATAACTTCAAAAGGTGTTCGTGAGTTTCTCAGATTAGCAGGATATTACCGCAAATTATTTTGGCATTTTGGAAGCGTAGCTGCCCCATTGACACAACTCCTATCAAAGGAGGGATTTAAATGGAATGAATCAGCAGAATTAGCCTTCAAACAGTTAAAGGAAGTGCTTACATCTCCACCAGTCCTATATCTCCCGAATTTCTTTCAACAATTTGTGATTGAATGTGATGTAAGCGGGACCGGAATCGGAGCAGTCCTTTCTCAAAAGGATAGACTGATAGCTTATTTTAGTGAGGCTCTAAAAGGATCAACCTTATTATTGTCCACTTATGAGAAGGAGATGGTGGTTATTGTGAAAGCTATCCAAAAATGGTGACCTTATTTGCTCAGTAAATCATTTATTGTACATACTGATCAGAGGAGTCTTAAGTATTTACTCGAGCAACGGATTACCACTTCTACACAGGCTCGATGGCTCTCTAAGATCCTTGGGTATGATTATAAAATAGAGTATGAGCGAGGCTCTGAAAACCAAACTACTGATTCCTTATCTCGTATGGTTGAATTTTAATTCCTATCTATTTCAATGCCTCATGCAAATTGGTGGCAAGTGTTAAAGAAGGAGGTGAAACAAGATTCTTTTTATAAGAATCTCTCTCAAACACAACCATCTAACCAACTAGTACAGTGAGATGGAGTGTGGTTCAAGAATGACAAGGTTTACTTAAGTCCTACCTCAGCCTTAATTCAACAAATAATGGCAGACTGTCACTCATCACCTATCGGAGGACATTTTGGGTTTCATAAAACAC
>JAOXYD010000002.1:5192439-5204782 GCA_028565735.1 Pinacopodium congolense
AATAATGATAGTCTAATATGAAATAAATTTAAATTATTTGACCAAAAAACTCTTATACACCTTAAAAATATATTATTGGTCAATAGATTGTATTCATTATTCAATGTAAAAAAAATCTGTTTATAAAATCTGTTTTCAAAATGTAAAAAAATATCATTTTATTGTTTCTCTATTTCTATTTATATTTATTTGATTTTGAAAATAAAAAATATAAATAGAATACAGGCAATCACATTTTTCCTCTATTTCTCTATTTTTTGAAAATAAAAACAGAAAATATAAAACATAAATATAAACAAACAGACCCTTAGTTAATGATGAAAATATGAAAGTGAGAGTGCTTAAATGAATAGTTACTCTGCCAATCACATAGAAACACAATTAATCTAACGTTTGGCGTTACTCCTTTGACAATTGTCATGCTTAAAAATATAAGTTTATTTTATCAATCTTTAATACAAGAGAAATATCATTAAAATGAAAGAAAAAGGCTTTCATCACACCATGTGGCTCGACTCATGTCCAAGAGGAGCTATGTCACTTTCAGATAGTAAAATTGAATGCAGTAATACGAAGAAAAATATTTGGTAAATCTTTTTTTGTGGTGGTTATTGATAGCCATCATATGATAAAATTGTTAAAATACTCAGTATATTTTTAAATATGCTTTGATATGTAATTGTGATGTCTACTAATAACATAGTAAGATGAGAGAAGTCGTCATGATGTGAAGATGATGCTTGGCCTTCGTATGATTCAACAATTAGCTATTTTAAGGTTATTTAAAAAAAAAACAAAAAAACAAGCCATTTTAAGTTGGAGATATGAAAATGTCTTATATACATGTCTTATATGTAGACCGTATAGAAAAATATGTATTTTTGATTATGTACAAGTAGATCAAGTAAGCAGAGTCATTAGTAAACCTTGACAAGTCAAATTATAATGGTTTGTCTTTATATGATTGCTCAATTCTACCACATCTTTTTCGTGTTAAATTAGATATTTCTCACAGAAAATATATATTTTGTTTTAAAAAAACCATTTTTCTATAATTCCATTCATTTCATGTATGGATACACAAATATAAAGTTTATACTTGGTCCCATTACTTAAAATTTTTAAATAATTTCGATATCGAATTATTTAAAAAATCTCTAAATAATATAACTAACTTAAAAAAATTGTACACGACTAATTCATTATATTGTAATACAAGCATTAAAAACTTCATTTAAAAAAAGTATATCAATTTATCATTAATAGCTCATTCTTTATAATATTTTGTGGTTGTTAATTCTATATTTTGCAATTAATAAAATGATGCCACATAAATTTTGAGTCAACGCAATGTTTGTATATAATATTTAATGTTAAATTAGTTTTTAAAAAAATATTTACTATTAAATTATTATCATTTACCTTTTTAATTCATGTTTCTACGTGATAGAATCACGATTCAATTTATGTTCATTTTCATATATTTTTCTTCAATTTATCTTAAAAAAACATTGTTACATAATATATGTATTTACGTATTATGTTAATCCTAAACTTAAGTATAATAAATAATTTTTTGTGAGTTAAAATTTTTATAACCGTCAACATGAAGTATAATCTCGCGTACTTTGTATTGTATTAATCATTTTTTATTATAATATTTGCAAACTACTGTATATATAAGTACAGACTTTAAGAGTTAATTTTAATAATTAATTTTAATTTTTAATCACGATTTGACTATAAGTTATTAAATTATTTTTGAAATTCAATAACCTGACTCAATAAATTGGGAGTTACACTAAAAGTTAATAAAGTAAGAGTGTTAATATGTAATTTTCACGTTTAAATAGTCCAGCGAGGGTCCAATAAAAAAAATAAAAGATTTAGTCATAGTGATCTTTTTTATAATTAAATCCGCTACGACTCGGATTATTAAACA
Organism: Pinacopodium congolense; assembly: GCA_028565735.1. Lineage (NCBI taxonomy): Eukaryota > Viridiplantae > Streptophyta > Magnoliopsida > Malpighiales > Erythroxylaceae > Pinacopodium > Pinacopodium congolense. Next base: position 5,194,382 of record JAOXYD010000002.1, read on the forward strand.
AGAAAGAAAGGGCTGTGATTGGTTGGTGCATCGTGGGAGCACTTATCGAGGAAAGACTCAAACGACGACGTGGCTACTCCTGTGTAGCGCACGTGGAAGATTTCAGTGACGATGATGTCCGTGAAGAACAATTGTGTTGGCAGACAGTCTCGCACGTCTTAATGTTCGAAAACGATATCCCGTTGGGTGGAAACGCGGGTCCCACCATCGTGCCAGCTCAGGCCGCCCAATTGCAACTGTAAAAGCGACTGTTTGGCCTCATCTCTGAAGAAGTTTTTATTTTTATTTCCATTCGAGATCCTCGTTAGGATTAAGAAAAATACAAACAAATCAAAGTCTCCCACATACGAGAATACTTAATGAATTTTATTAAGTTGGTGCTGATAATGACGATTTGTATTTGTATTTTTCTTCGATTCGTTCATTAATTTAAGGAACTATCAATTAGGGTTAATTTATTCAAGAACAAATCAATAAAACAAGAAGGATGATTTCTATATAAAATTGGCGCTACGAACTTGGGGCATTTAATACAATTTCTCTTCTATCAAACGTATCATGCAATGGTACAAACAGCACCCAACTAATCTGGGTTAATTAATTAGTTAGAAAAGGATTAGCATTCAATAACCTAAGATTATCGACAAAACCGGAGATAACTTTGTTAAATAAGAACAAGGTGATGTGTAAAATGTCATTCTCGTTAACTTAAATGGAGAAGTTTAAGGGTATGTTTAGTTGCATTGTTATTTGTAATTTTTAGTTATAATTTTTAGATAGTTATATTGAGTTTTGTGTTGTATTTTCTTTTTAATTTTTATATTATTATTTTGATTTTTGTACTATATTATTAGTTTTTATGTTATTGTTTTCGATTTCTTTATTTTAAAAAAAGAAATTAAAATTTAAAACAGAAACTCAATTAAATGAAATTAGGGAATGTTTAGTTGGGTTGTAAATTATGATTTTGTTGTTATTGTTATCGTGTTATTGTATTAGTTATTTTATTTTTTATTTTTTTATTGTATTAATGTGTTTTCTTTACCGATTTTTGTATTTTAAAAAAATAAAAACCAAAATTAAAAAATAAAATTAAACTAAACAGGGAAGATGGCATGTTTTTTGGCATAAGGTGTTGTGGCACGCAGTAAGGGAGATATTATTTTCCCAGGGACCAAGACATGTAACGGCTCATATCTGTGGGGGAACAATTCATCTATGGTAATTCATAAGATCTGTAATATCCATTTCTGCTAATTCTTTGGGGAGAAGGGATATTTAGTGTAACATGAATGCTTGTCGGAATATTGTTTACAGCTTGTTAGAATAATATTCTAAACCTTTTCTGAAAATCATGCGATGACTGACTCGCTTTCAATGATAATCATACATGAAGGAAATGATATTATTTTTAATAAGATCATGTAAGACTTATGAATTAAAAGGAATAAGATATTCTAGAATTGATTAAAAAATTTGACATAAAAGATAAATATGGAGATAATGAAAAGCATAATAATAGCTAACAACCCGTTAGTATCTAATTCGGCAAGAGCTATATATAATAATATAATATAATATCGCCCTCCATGTGTGCGTGTTCTTATTTCGATATTCTTTTGGAAACAACAGCAATTGATCAAGTTCATGACATTTGCTACAGTACTTGATCGTTACGTACTTAATTGATCTACTAGTCGAGGAAATTCCAGGAGGGAACGTGTTTCCTAAGGCTTTATTTAGTTCGGCTCTCGTTTTTTGTTTTGATTTTTTTTTTAAACATAAAATCGATAAAGAAAACACACTAATACAACATAAAAATTAAAAAAAAAATACCAATACAAAAATACAACAATCACAATACAAAATTATAATACACAACTCAACTAAACATCCCATAGTATTTATTGTAAATTATTCCAAATCTTTCTTTAATCTTTTTGGAGCTAATCTGGGTAATATATATATATATATATATCACAAACCTACGCTTTCCATCTTCCCACGTATTATGTAACCAAAGAGGCGTAGAACAGCTGTAACCTTAAATTTCCAAAACGCAGGGAAAGGAAAATAACCAACGAGGCAAGAGAAATAAGGAAAGAGGAAATAGATATTATGGAAATGGAATGGAACAGTACCTTGATTACTTCCATTTAAGTGGCGTGTAGTAATAAATATGTACATGGTAATAATAAATCCTATCTATGCCTTAGGTTTTGGTTAGGCCCCAGAGAGAGAGACTCACGAAAGTGTAACGCCGGAATTGAATTTGGAATTTATGGAACACACATGCATTGCGAGAGACACAAGACGTTTCATGTTTCTCTTGTTGTCGTCGTGACTATTTCTGTCAGGTGATTCTCTCGTGCACAATTTCGTGAATGTTTTTATTTCTTTTTTTAAAATCAGAAATCGTATCAAGTCAGATATTCGATTATCTTTTTCTTTTATAGAAATGAATCTTTATTAGTCCTTGTCTCTCAATTTATGATTAGAGAAAAATAAATAAATAATTTTATTTCATTGTACCTATAAATGAAGTCAAGTGTTTTAAAGTTTAAAACTCCAACTTACTTACATTTTCATCCAACACAGCATAAAAATGAAAATTCTTTAATTTGTTCTCAACCGTAGTCCATTGTAGACGTATCAAAGTATTTTTATTTTTACATGAAATGTCTAAAGTTTCAGTAAATTAAAACTCGATGGATTTTTCAATAGGAGAAGACAAATATTAGCATATAATTGTTTGTTTAAGTTTAGGTGAAACAATTTTTAAACAGGGTACGTAATTGAGTTGACTTATAAAACTTTAATCTCATAACTTAATTGAATTTTAATTTCTTTTGTCAATAGAACTTTGAAATAAATGACTCGAGCAATTGGAGTTAATCCCATAACCAAAATAGGCACGATGAATTGATACCTACTTTATATATACACCTTCCAATTGAAGAATATTGAGGAACAGAATCATTACTAATTATTGGCTTACGACATTACCAAAATGCAATTTGATTTCTACGGTGCAAAGAAAGGAAACTTGACTATTATTCTTTTCCAACTAAATTACAGAATGATGCCTTCTTAAATTTGTGTGCAGCAGTAAATCATCATAGTTGGCAAAGAATAAACCCAATTGGTTGAACTGGGCCTCCGTGTGGGTCACATGACAGATTGGTAATTTGGGTCAAGATATAAACAAACGTCTCTTTCTCAATCAAAGCTAGTATTTGGTGTTACTAAATGTTTAAAAGTCTTATAGTTCAATTAATTTATATTTTAATCTTTAATTTAAAAAATTACATTAGACCCCTATAATTTTAATTATTAATAACAAAATTTTATGATGTCATTTTCATTAAAATTAATATAAATTAAAAGTAAATTTATTTTTTATAAAAACATATTACGTGAAAAACAAATGTTTTACTATGAGAATATTTAGTTAGGTTGTGAGTTATAATTTTTTTTGTTATAATTGTTGTATTTTTGAATTGGTTGTTGTGTTTTCTTTTTCGATTTTTATGCGGTATTAGTGTGTTTTCTTTTTTATTTTTATGTTTAGAAAAATAAAAAATTAAAACAAAAAATCAAAACTCAAAGAGATACTTAGTTGAATTATGAGTTGTGATTTTTTATTATAATTATTGTGTTTTTTATTTTTTTATTATATTAATATATTTTTTTATCAATTTATATATTTTAAAAAATAATAAATAAAAATAAAAAATCTAAACGAATCTAAACAGGCAAAAAAAAATAAACATGACTTTAATATTATATAACCATTGACATGGTATATAGTTATAACATGCGCCAATGTCGACTTTTACGAATACAACATCATTTATTATACATATAAATATACACGACATCCTCTTTTACACAGAATAAGTATAACATTTATTTTATCATATAATAAGTTCTTTTAAAAAAATTATTTCCTAATTATTTATTAGCTTTTTAGTAAAGGATGTTTTAAAATGATTACGGCGTTAATAATAAAAAATATACTAAGCATAGGACATTTTTCAAAAGATTGAGATTAAAATGAGAAAATTTCAATATAATTAACTCTATTTTAAAAGCACCAAACTGAATAAGCAAGAATTATTCTTTGGAGATCCTAGGCAATATCGTCACCTATCGATTAAAACAAGATAGCGTTCGTTTAGAATCCCTTATTGTATAAAAAGCTGAATAAGGACATATCCACAAAAATGACGCGACGATGATAAAACACGAGCACATATTCGTCACCTGAGAGAGAGATAAAATCATGTGGAAACACGGAAAATAAATAAAAAATTTTAATTTAAAAGAGAGAGAGAGAGAGAGAGAGATGAGCTGGTGAGCCTCTGTGTGGTGCGTGCGCGTCGTATGCTTGCACCCGCATCGTAGCTTATCAACTGTTCCCCAGGCAAAAGCCGGCTCATTACTCTCGTACCCTCTCCCCTCTCTCTTTACTTTTTGCTTTTGAAATTTTAACTTATTTTTTATTTTTTTTCTCACGGTTATTCTCAGGGTTAGTTAACTTTTTTTAATTTTTATTTTTAACTCTCCGAATGCTGTGCTTTGTATTGTGTGTGTAAGTAAAGGTTCCTACCTATTTCCCCCAACACAACGCAGTACTAAAGAGAAAGTGATGGAGAGACTTGAAGGAAATTTCTTGAGAGAGAGTGTCTGAAAACCATTAGCTAACCTACCGGACGCCGGGAAATGCTCCTCTCCTCCTTCGCTGCCAGAAGGAATCCGTGGAATGAGTAAAACTCCGACGAGCTGAAATAAAAAGGAGGAGAGATAGAAAGAAAAAAAGTTATTGAAGAGACACAAAGGAGGAAGAAGTTATTTTATGAGAGGAAAATGCTTGTAGATGAGCCAAACGATGTAGTTTCCTGCACCAAGAAGAAGAAGTCCGGAGAAGATGATACGGTAGTCGTTTTACTCATGGAGAAAGAGATCGCCAAACAGCCTCCTCCTCCGCCACCCTTGGTCCCTAGCCGAATCCGATCCTCGTCCGCTAACCGGAGAGTCACGCCGACCACCACCACCACCGTTGCCGTCCCCCGGGAAGAACCCGCAATCCCCACTGCTAGCAGTAGCGCCACCACCACCACCGTAGAGAAGCTTCTCCCAAACGGCGATCTCTACATCGGAACTTTCTCAAACAACGCGCCTCACGGATCGGGGAAGTATTTGTGGACCGACGGTTGCATGTATGAGGGAGAGTGGAGAAGAGGAAAGGCTTCCGGAAAAGGGAAGTTCTCGTGGCCCTCCGGCGCGAGTTTTGAAGGGGAATTCAAATCGGGTCGGATGGAAGGATTCGGTACTTTTATCGGATCCGACGGCGACACATATCGTGGGACCTGGAGCTCCGATCGGAAACACGGTTACGGGCAAAAAAGGTATGCGAACGGAGATTTTTATGAAGGATATTGGAAGAAAAATCTTCAAGATGGACATGGGAGATACGTTTGGAAAAATGGGAATGAGTACATAGGAGAGTGGAAAAACGGCGTTATTTCGGGGAGAGGGGTTTTGGTTTGGACGAATGGGAACAAGTTCGAAGGGCAATGGGAAAATGGAGTGGCGAAGGGAAGTGGGTTGTTTACATTGCCAGATGGGAGTTGTTATACGGGTAACTGGAGTAATAACAAGGATGTGAAGATTCAGCAATCGAATGGTGCCTTTTCTCCTGTTAATGGAAAGGAGCTCTGTTTTAAGGGTAATGAGGGTGATTTGGTTCTAAGTGTGGGAACGCCGAGGAAGAGGTCTTCAGTTGATGGGGCGAGAGGGAGTACCATGACTTTTCCGAGGATTTGCATTTGGGAGAGCGACGGAGAGGCGGGTGACATTACCTGTGACATTATTGATAATGTTGAGGCATCAAAAATTTACAGGGAAGGGTTGGAACGAGATGGTCTTAAGCAGTTTAGGAGAGGGCCTTGTTGTTTTAACGGTGGGGAGGTGAAGAAACCTGGTCATACTATTTCGAAGGGACACAAGAACTATGATTTGATGCTCAATTTGCAATTGGGCATACGGTAAATGACTCTTTTTCAGCCATATATTATGTTCCTTTTTTATTTTTTTGGTAGCATGGTTGGGGTTTTTTGTTCTTTATATATCTCTGTGCTATTTTGGGAGTCGAGATCTGATTTTCTGTTTTGTCAATCTGTTACCAGGCACTCTGTTGGAAAACATGCCCAGATCACGAGAGAACTGAAAACTAGTGATTTTGATCCCAAGGAGAAGTTTTGGACGAGGTTTCCGCCTGAAGGATCAAAAATTACCCCTCCTCATCAATCCGTGGAATTTCGTTGGAAGGACTACTGTCCCATGGTGTTCAGGTGCTGCTTTTTCTGAGTTACAGTCGTTTGAATATGATTTTGTTAATGGCCTGTAACTTTTATTGCAGTTTATAAATATATACGTGTGGACTAGTCTCCACGTTTAATGTGATAGGCTATGAGTTATGGTTTAATTTTCCAGTATTCTTTTGTTTTTAATTATTACATTTTTTCTTCTTGACTTTTTAATCTAATATATGGTGATGTGATGCCCTCTCCTTTCCTTGCTTTCCCTTCCTCCTCGATGTATCAGGCATTTGAGGGACCTATTCCAAGTAGACACAGCTGATTACATGCTTGCTATCTGTGGAAACGATGCACTCAGAGAACTTTCTTCCCCAGGGAAGAGTGGAAGTTTCTTTTATCTTACTCAGGATGATAGGTTCATGATCAAAACGGTGAAGAAATCAGAAGTCAAGGTTAGTTGCCCAAATAATTGACTTCTGAATTTTGTTTAATTTGGAAGCTTGCCAAGGAAATATTCAAATCAGTGATGCTTAAGTGGCAATTGGTAAATTAATGTTACTTGGCTTTCATCATACTTCTAGTTATTATTTTTAAGTATTAGGTTGGCACAACAATAATGGTTCTGAAGTTTTTCCATCCATCCATAGGTGCTCATTAGGATGCTTCCAAGTTATTATGAACATGTTCGTCGGTATGAAAAAACTCTTTTGACAAAATTCTTTGGCGTCCATTGTGTCAAACCAGTTGGTGGGCAGAAGGTATGTATGAGGTTTAATTTGAGCATACTTTTCTACGGATTGGATTTTATACCATGTCTCTGATCATATCCTGCGTTCTTGAAAACCAGACACGTTTCATTGTTATGGGCAATTTGTTCTGCTCGGACTACAGAATACACAGAAGATTTGACTTGAAAGGCTCCTCCTATGGTCGTACCACAGATAAGCCTGAGGGTGAGATTGATGAAACTACTACCCTCAAGGATCTGGATCTCAATTTTGTTTTCCGTCTCCAACAAAATTGGTATCAGGACCTCATCAAGTGAGTTATAAGAATCTTTTATGATTTTACTCTGGGGCTTCTAACCTGTCCAGCTTTTCTCTTGGATCCAGATGAATTTATTGTAACATATATGTAATTTATTGGACAGACAACTTGATCGAGATTGTGAATTCTTGGAAGCTGCGGGAATCATGGATTACAGTCTTCTGGTTGGACTCCACTTCCGTGATGACAATACATATGACAAAATGGGATTGTCACCCTTCCTTTTGCGCACTGGTAATTAATCAGTATATCTTCCTAAGAGGACAGCAAGTTTTGTATTAAGTTTCTTTTTTAGTTTTGTAACATGCCATCTAATTGCATTTTTTGCATTTTGCAGGGAAAAAGGATTCATATCAAAATGAGAAATTTATGCGAGGATGTCGCTTCCTTGAAGCGGAGTTGCAAGACATGGATCGAGTTCTTGCTGGCCGGTATGGTCTTATTTTTTCCTCTTAATTCTGCTTACAGGTGTTTGGTCCTTTTTTTCTGTTGACTAGGAATACTTGTGTAACTAACAGAACAGCATGTGGTTGATTGTTGTGCTTGCTATCATGGCAAATAATTTGATTGCATATGATCATGTCTACTGGAATGATTGGTGTCTTGTGTTTTATTGGTAATATGGTGGGTGAAGTTCAGTAGGCAACAGTTGTTTGTGGGGCGCACACAGATTGGTGGTTAGGCCTTTATCATATAAAACCTAGCTTTGCTCATTATTGGTTTATCATTGAAATTGGGCATTCAATTCTTCGACCATCTTCTTTGCCCCTTTTCATATAGTGATCCGGAATATATGAGGACCCTAATTGTATTTTCTTTGTAATTTTACGGTAGGGAAGTTTGATTGTTTTTTGGCTGATACATAATTTTTGGTCCTAACCTACTGTTTCCTTACAGGAAGCCTCTGATAAGGCTAGGGGCAAACATGCCAGCAAGGGCAGAGAGGATGTCAAGGAGGAGTGATTTTGATCAGTATAGCCATTTGACCTCTTCTGGTGAGATCTACGAAGTAGTCCTTTACTTTGGGATCATCGATATCTTACAGGACTATGATATCAGCAAGAAACTGGAGCATGCTTACAAATCCTTGCAAGTTGACCCTACCTCTATCTCGGCAGTGGACCCAAAACTCTACTCTAAAAGGTTCCGTGATTTTATTGGAAGAATATTTATAGAAGACGGGTGGCAGTGAGAATTAAATTTGCAAGCTAAGGCTCACTGCTTAATCAAAATGATAATGTAGCTGGTATCTGCACTGCAATTGTGAGATTGAAAATGCAGGGGAACAATCTCGATCCTTGCCGTGTGATGGAAGAATGAAGTTCAGGGTCTGCGATTATAGCCATTTAAAGTGGTGATCGGAGGTGATATCGCCACTGGGTTTTTACAGCGTGCATGCGAGTGGCTGGCTGAATTTTGAAGATCGGCCATAGCTTTGGAGGAGGGGCTGGGGAAGTAGTACATGTACATTCATGGGGATGGAGGAGTTGGGATTCTTCCTGTTTCTTTTTTTTTTTTCAGTTATTATTAGCAATTTAGAAATTTTTGTGGTGAAGGGGATTGTGAATTGTGAAGATTTGACAAATAGGATATAGGGAACAGGGAAATGACTTCCCAGACGGAAGATTCAAAACTGGGAGGGAAAGCGACTTGGAATAAGAAAGTGTACAGCAGTTTTATAGAGGGGTAAAAAAGGCATGCTTGATGGAATTTGGTGAATATATTTTTATGTGAGATGTTAAGGAAGGAAAGAAAGTTGAAAGTTTAAGGTCCCATGGGACTTTTATCATGCATTCTCTCCATCAACTCTCATTTCTTTTATCTATTATGTAGAAATGAACACTGTTTAAGGAGCATAGAAATGGGGTCGTCAGGGGCCCTTGCTTTTTGCAGTGAAAGGGAAGGGAAGGGAAGGGAAGGGACTGGGGAGGGTCATTTTGCCTCGTTGGGCAGGATGTCTGACCGACTGATGGAGTCAATACATGAAAAGCAGTGAAAGATGCTCCTGCTCCTTCCTCTCTCTTCTTTTTAACTGTTGCTTTCTTTTCTTTTTATAATAATACCTATCTTGGAGAGAAGTTAAAATTGTAAAACAATCAAATTTTGAGTGTTTTGTGCACAAATACCCACCATAGACCCAAATCAGATACTGTACCACGTGGCGGGGACAACTGGAAACGCTAGTTCTGATATAACTATGTGGGCAATTTAGTCTAAAGAGAAGGAACGAAGCCACTACTTGACCCTACTTACACCATAAAGATTTGTTTTCTTTTTGTTCTCCTACTACTACTAGTAGTGGTGGTGGGTCTCCTGTTTTTGGGATCTTCTATTGTCTGATTGTTCATTACAAGTCTCTGTCGCTGATCTTTCTGAGGCTAATTCCCGATTCCCTTTGGAATTTTTTCCCAATATATTTTATTTACTACATCGTCAAGTAAATTTTCTTTTGTAAGTTGGGTTTCATAAATTTTTTTTTTTCCTTAGAACCAAACGAAAACCGAAAATGTGGATCCAGTGATGAGCGCGGGATTCTGATGCGCACCCCTCGAAACTAACGTGTAAATGGCTAAATGGCATCATAATAACAGAGCTATGGAGAAAAAGGCTGCTAGAGCTAGTAGTAGCAGTGGGTGTAGAAGGGAGTACAACTGTTTAGAGGCATGTTCCCTAATAAATGAAGCAATAGGGGCTGGCCAATTTATTTAAGGTGTAGAAGAAAGGTAATCTCTAGATTTTTAGTAAAAAATTTAATGTCTTAATTTTTTTTTGGTAAGGTTTAAAATTTTTAACGTTTTATAAGATATTACTTTACTCTTTAATATTTGTAATATTGGTATATTTTATTCTTTAACATTCATAAAATTGTGTAAATTACTTTTTTAATACTAATTTCATTCAGATTTATTATTTATTTTTTTAATAATTAGGTAATAGTTCATTTAGAGAATATTGATAAAATTAACATTTATTTAATAAGATTTTAATGAAATTAGTGTTAAAAGAGTAAAATGTATCATTTTATAAATGT
>JAOXYD010000002.1:5226248-5248687 GCA_028565735.1 Pinacopodium congolense
ATAATATTATATAAATATAAATATAAAAATAATTTAGTTAAAATCATAAATATAAATCTCAAAATAATTTAGTTAAAGTAATTTGATATGTTAAATGTAAAATTTATTATGGAGATATGTGGATATGGGGGTATTACAGGCATTATATTAAAAATATAATGATAAAAGAAACTAAAAAATAGGATCATTAATTGTCATTAATTGTTATGAAATATCTACATAAAAAAACACTTATTTGAAAAGCATCAAATTGGAACTTCTTTAAAAAGTTGTTTTTTAACTTTTGAAAAAGCTAAATCTGTTAAAAAAACACTTCTTAATATTACAACCAAACACCTATTTTTTCAAAAAAAGACTTTTGTGTTAGAAAAAAGTACTTATTACCCTTATAAAAACCCAACTAAACAGGTGCTAAAAGAGATATTTCACTTTACCTTGTCAAGCTAAGGCCACATATACACACGAACTTATGCAACTATTTAGAATTATATTAAAAAAATCAATAATGATCCAAGGCAAATTACTTAAGGAAAACATGATACATCAATTTATAATTAAGATATTGTATATTTATATGCTTAACTTTTCCTTCAACCATATTCTTCTATTTTGTAATATGTTTGAAATGGTTATTTTAATTATTCAAAGTTATTAAATTTTATTATTTTTAATATAAATATGATGAATATAAATATACATTTTAGAGTTAATTTAATTAAATTATCAATTAATAACTTTTTTAGTTATAACTAATTAATGAATAAATTAATTAGAGTTAATTTAAGGCATAACTAAAAAATTATTAATTGATTATTTATGAATTCATATATATAGTGAAATAAAAATATTAAATATATCTCGTTGAAATGATAATTTTAATTATTTAAAGTTATAAAATATTTATCTCAATATTTTTTTGAATCTAAACTTTATGAATATAAATATGCATTTTATAGTTAATTTAATTAGAGTTATCAATTAATAATTTTTATTTACAATTATTAATGAATAAATTAATTGAATTTAATTTAAAATATAACTTAAAAATATTAATTGATTATTTATGAATTCATATGTATAATAAAGTAGAATAATTGAAATATCTCTCATTAAAATAGTTATTTTAAAATTTCAAAATTATGACATTTTATTTTAAAATTATTTTTAATATAAATATTATGAATATAAATATACATTTTATAAAGAAAATTATACTTTTCTCCTTATAGTAAGCTAAGTATCATACAAACCCCCTGAACTTTAAAAATGTTATATATACATCCTTTGAACTGTGAAAGAAATTTTATTGTGCCTCCATCATGTCATTTATCACGTTAGCATCATTGCATAGATATACTCGCCACATCAACAACCATTAGTGAATCCCATCTTTTTTAATGACCGCCCCGGGGGGGGGGGGTCTAATTAAAATTACATCAAATTACAAAAAAATCTGGTGAAATTTTTAAAATACAGAGAGTGTTTTAAAAAACTAAAAAGTATAAGGGCCATATGATAATAACTCTTTTGAAATAATTGGAACCTCAATACTAGTTGATCAAACCATAACCCTTAAGTAAATCTTCAAAGTATCCTTATTTTGGTTTTAAGTTCCATATACTATTTAAGATATCGATAAATATTATAAATTTGAGTCTTTATAATGTTCTGAGTACCTTATTGATCGGATAAGTTATCATAGCTCTATTTTTTAGTCAACGTTTTCAAACAATACTTAAATAAAATTGATAAATTTAATTTAAAATAATTGATTTATTAAATAAGTTATCAATTTATACATTATTGAATGTTTTAACATTTTATTTAATATGTACTAAACCCTTTCAAATAAACACTTAAACTGAATATATTTTTTATATTAAATTACTAACTTGTCAACTAACTATTTAAAATAAGTGAGTTATAAATTTTTAAGAATTGAATTAAAATATTAATTGTAATTTTATTTTACAAAAATATGCATAAATAATTTATTATATTTATTATATGCACCTTAACACAATAACCATTGTTATTTTATGTAAAATAATTAAATGCATGTTTAATTATTTATTAATTAGTGGACATATATACGGGTTAATCATGCTCGAACAGTTTGATCTTTCTTTATTTGATTTTTATATTTTTAAAATTATCATTTATCCTCATAATATTATTTAATTATCATATAATTCTTTTTATTATACTTAGATAATCCATTATTTTTTATTTATTTATAACTTTAAACTAATACTTTATTAAATTTAGAATTTCAATACAGTATCTTTTTAAATAAAAATTAATGTAATATAATAAAAAGAATAAATAATAGTTTTTAAGGCATAAAAATTAAATAAAAAAATTTATTTACAAGAGACTATTACATTTAACCCAGCATATATTGTAATCCACCTTTCTCTTGTGAAGAACAGAGGCATGGAAACACTATCAGTACATCTTCACAACGAATAGCTTTTGTTATGAACTTTTCAAGATAGTAATTTTGATTGACTCATGGTAAGCTAGTACAGTTGCATAAGTAAAATACATATAATAGATATTTGAGGAATTTAAAAAACTGACATAAATTAAGGTTAAAATTATTTAGTGACCTTGTAATTTGATAAATTATCAATTAAGTTTTAATGGTTTCAAAGCTGTTAAATAGGTTCTAAGGTTATGTTTAAAAACATTTTGGTTTCCTATTTCTAAATACAAAAAAAAAAAATTAATACATAATAACAAATTGAAAAAAACACACAAATCAATACAAAAATATAAAAATTATAACAAAAAATCACAACCCATAACCCAACTAAACATCTCTTAAAATTTTAAATTATTTTCATTCGTTAGTCCTTCATTAATTTTATCCTATATAAACCAATGAAATGCCTAGTAGACATGTTTATGTGACGTATTTTAAGACACGTGGCATTGTCACGTTAATGCTAGATTAATGAATGAAAGTAATTTGAAATCTTAAGGACTTATTTAATAGTTTACTTGAAATCTTAAGGACTTATTTGATAGTTTACTAAATTATAGAGATTTAATTGATAATTTACCAAATTATAGGGATCTGGATGATTTTAGATCTAACTAATAAATAATTTTAATAATTAAAATAAAATTTTAATAACAGAAAGATAATGCCTTTAAAATATTATAACCTTTTTATAAAACATAATTTGTAACCTGGTTTGATTTTGAAGATATTTATTTATGTGTTTTAAATCCATAAAATTTACAAATTAATAAAAAATTTAAAATTATTTATTTATAAAAATTTTACCATATAGATGCACATATGGAAAAGCCTGCGTTATTCAGTTGAAGTCGTAGGCATAATTCCATATTTGAGTCGTTCGAATCCATTCCAAGGCTCAACCAAACAAATAAGGAAGTTTTTTTTTTTTTGAAAACTAATAAGGAAGTGTATTTGGTTCTTATGTTAATTGCATAAATTCAAATCATTTTTCTTTAAAAAGTTAAATTAAATAAATCAATAAATGCTTACTAGTACATTGTCCAAACTTTTATAAGCTATACAAAAATTAAATTCAAATATTTTTCAAAAAAGATTTAGATAAGAAATATCCACACCAAATATCTTGTGTATGATTAACAAGTTGCTTACTTTATTTGTTTAAATTAAGAAGTTGTAATAATGTTTGATTAAAATTTAATCACATAAAATCTATTATTACAAACATATAATTTAAATTAAAAAAACTTAGGTGATTTAGAAACTTTTACTTGGTATCATGTTTCACATATATATATATAATATTGAAATAATTTATTTAAAATTTATAGATTAAATCCTTATACTTTATTGGAAGATTATAATATTTAAAAGGTATAATTTATTAATTATTAATTTTTTAATTATTAAAACTATTTATTAATTGAATTTAAAATCATTCAAGTAATTATAATTTGATAAAATATCAATTAAGTGATTGATAAACTGTCTAATAGATCTTTAAAATTTTAGGATATGTTTAGTTTAGTTGTTGGTTGTAATTTTTTATTATAATTTTTATGTTTTTATTATATTTCTATTTTTGTACTATTTTTTTAGTTTCTGTGTTATATTAGTGTATTATTTTTTTTAGTTTCCGTGCCATTTTTTATTTTTGTATTTTTAAAAATAAAAAAACTAAAATTAAAAATAAAAAATCAACTAAATAAGGCTTTATATTACTTTCATCTATTAACCTAATACTAATGTGACAATGTCACATACCTTTTAATATACATGTAATTATATTTAGTAGTCATTTTGTTAGTTCATATAAAATAAAAACAATAAAAAATTAATGAATGAATATAATTTAAAATTTTAAAAATTTATTTAAAATTTTTTAAATTATAAGAACTTTATTAATAATTTACTAAATTATAGATGGACCTCAGATGATTTTAATATGCGAAGTTACTTGCAATTAAAATTAATATATAATTATCTCAGTTGGTAAAATAATATGTATTTTATTAATTAATCATTTGGAAAAATCTACAGAAAATAAAACCAAAAAGCGTGGAGTACGGAATGTGTACAACTGTAATATGCCCAAAACAAATACATACTTCCAAGTTCCAACTCCTGCGGTCTTTCCCCGCCACGTGTCACCGCGTTTTACATTTTCTCTCTCGACGGCGTGTTTACCATTCTTATTCTTTTAGGCACTCTTTCTCTATCCCCTTTGTCGCTTCCACTCACTGTCTTGCTTTTTCAAACCCTACGACGACTCTCCAGCTCAGGTCAGCCAAGCAAAATATCCTCACCAGAACCAGAACCAGAACCAGAACCAGAACCGAAAGAAGAGGAAGAAGAAGAAGCTTCTGGCAGTTTCTACTTGTCTTTCTTTTATGTTTTTTGGGTTACGTTAGATGGATTTAGCTCCCTATGCATCACTTACCCCGATTCTTTAACAAAAGCGGCCTCATGGATCGCAAAAATCGTCGGAGGCCGAGGCTTGCGCGAAGCAATGCAGCCAAGCATATTGATTACGAGGCGGCTTCGTCTTCTTCGTCTCTAGAAGACTCCAATTCGCCGTCTCTGGTCACGCGCTCCCTCGATTTTCCGGAACGGACCAGCTTCCGTGTAGAAGGAACTGAAGGCGAGTTCGACCTTATATGCCAGAACTTGGGCCTCTCCGGCCCCGATGATTTCGCTATTCCGGCAGCCGCGTGGGAGGCTATGAAGATGAGATCAGTTTCCGATCTTCTGCCTCGTTCCAAACTGCTCTGGTCTTGTAGTGTTAAGAGAGAGGAAGTTAAGAATCAGTTGGATAAAGAAGAGGAGCAGGAATTGGTTACTAATATGTTACACAGCGCTCGAATTAACGAAGCTACTGAGTTAACTCGGGACGAGCAAGCTGAGTCAACTGAATTTCAAGCGCGATTAAATGTCACAGGAGGAGGTATAAAAGGAGTTCGACCACCTTTATTGAAACCGCCGCCGTCAATGAACCTACCAGTTGTAGACCCTGCGTGTTCTACTTGGGAGATACTAAGGAGTTTCGCGCCTGAAAACGAGGAAAGCTATTGCATGATGGCTCACAGAGGGTTGAGTTCGGATGATGAAGGAGGAGAAGAAAAGGAAGAGGAAGAGGAAGAGGAAGAAGAGGGTTTTAAACGATCAATTGATTCGAGTGTTTATAAGATAGTGGAAGATGAGAATTTGTTGCGATTAGGGGAAATCGCCGTTTTGTCTGCGTCGTGTTCGTTTACGACCTCGAACGACGACGATTCGTCTAGTACTACCACGGAACCAATGTCGAACATTTCTCCAAGTGTGAGGTTTAGAAGAATCATTAATTACTGGCAAAAGGGTAAAGCTTTGGGACGAGGGTCTTTTGGATCGGTGTACGAAGGGATCTCTGAGTAAGTACTTAAATGGTGATCTCTATTATTGTTAGCTCGTTTAATTATTGGCAGTTTTAGTAAAATTGGTGCTAAATGGCATTATTAAAAACTGATCCGTGCATTTACTTTTGCCCCTCGATCTCGTTCTTTAGTACTCCGTGTGGCTATGGATTTCGGGAATAGACTCTGACCTCAATGATAGTTTCAGGACTACATTTCATAATATGATATTAAATTTCAGAGCAGGTCTGGGAATTCAATCAGGGTTATGATAGGTGCAATTAAAGTTTCCGACTCCGAAAGCCAGTGTACCTGGAAATTGTTATAAAAAGGGTATCCTCGTATCGCCAAAGATGTTGCTTTTCCACTTTTTGGCGTCTAGTCTCTGGTTTGGGACGCCTTTTTCCCCTGCTTAGATTGCTAGGTGGAACTGAGTCAGAAACACGCAAGGTTATAATTTGAAATAATATGAGTTCTGCATACTTTTCGTCGTTTGTTCAACGCTGTTCTTCTGTGTAGAATCTGTGCATTGGGCATGCTAGATTGTTGTATAGACCTTTTATATCATGTACCTGCATGAAAGATTCAACCGGAACCCCTGGAAAGCCAGCAATGAAAATATTTAAAATTAAGAAGTGAAACAGTGACAAGGTATGACGTCCTTCTTGGTTTGCCATCTGTTTCACTGTGCTGAAGGCAGTCTAGCTCTGGATGGCTCCTCGTCTTTTGTAAATTTTTTTTGCTCTTTTTGGTACAACCCAAAGCATTGATCTTAACTTTTATCTTGAAGAACCGGAGGGTTGATGAAGAAATTTTAAGAAACTGCCCCTTGTTAGAGTCTGCAGGCCAAGATATCAGGGCTGAAGTTATACATTACCGAGTAAATAAATCTCTTGATGGTTCATGCTCTCGGAAGGGCTTGAGCATAATTGGAGAAATGATCTCCAAAAAAGAGCATTTCTGTCAATTCCCCGTTCTTAAATGTTTCAATATGTACTTGATTGTCGCATGGAACTGCAAATATCTTCAGTTATGCATATTGGAAAGTGTTAATCAGTCAACATATATTCTTTCTCTTGCAAAAAAATAAACCATAGTCTGTGGTAATTCCTCGTACAATTGGGTTCTAGATTCCCTTATCTATGATCTGATTCTTTGGCCTAATATCTCTGGACTTTCCTTTTCTGGCACGCTAGTTATGTATTGTGCTAATTATGCTTTACTGGTTATTAATTCATGCAGCGATGGATTCTTTTTTGCTGTCAAAGAAGTCTCTTTACTTGATCAAGGAAGTCAAGGAAGGCAAAGCATTTTCCAACTTGAGCAGGTAGGGTATATTTGTTGTTGCCATAATCGGATTATTTTACAGTGATTGGTTCTCTTGGGACTGACTTCTCTTTTCTCATAAAATCTGTGTTTTTTCCAGGAAATTGCTCTATTAAGTCAGTTTGAACATGAAAATATAGTTCAATATTATGGCACGGATAAGGTATCATTTCCTTTCCTAAGATGTATTATGGTTGCCATCTGAATTAAGTTTATTTACATGGAAGTTAATTCAGTTTTGTATTTGCATCTACTTACGTTCTTTTTTTTTTTTTTTTCTTATGATGCTTTAGAAGTTACATTGTTTCCTAATTGGTATTGGAAATTGCTTCATCAATTCATCTCTTATGAAATTATTTGAACAATTTTATTCAATCGGTGTGTGCAGGATGAATCAAAGCTATATATCTTCCTTGAGCTTGTAACTCAAGGTTCCCTTCTAGATCTCTATCACAAGTATCATCTTTTGGATTCCCATGTTTCTGCATACACAAGACAGATATTGCACGGCTTGAAGTATCTTCATGATCGCGATGTTGTTCACAGGTAATGGGTGCATTCACTGTCATTTGTTGTTCTCATGGTCTAACTATCTTCTATATTTTGTTCTTGGTTGAAATTGAGTTTTCCTATTGAGTGTTTTTATTTATTGAATTTTGTAATATGCATGATATACATGCTTCCATTGTCTCCTATGCCTCATGTTCTAAGCAATCATATAAACATTATGTGAATTGTTGCCACATTATGATATTTCCTCATTGAACTCTTTTTTGAATTCAAGGGATGTCAAATGTGCAAATATTTTAGTTGACGCAAGTGGATCTGTGAAACTTGCAGATTTTGGGTTGGCAAAGGTAACATATCTGTTCATGATGACTATATCCTTACTTCCTTAGAGTTCTCAAATTGTTAATTTCTTCTCTTGCATGCATATTTTTCATTTCCAGGCAACCAAATTGAATGATGTTAAATCTTGCAAGGGGACGGCATTCTGGATGGCACCTGAGGTTTCTCTCTATGCTTTTTGACTTGAGAAAAATTTATTTACATAAAACTTTGTAGAAATAATTTTGGCTTCTTTTTAAATTGCTGTGTCTATGTGCTTTTCTATATCTTTTCCTGACACATCTATTCTCCTGTGGTACTGGTCAGTTGAGTGAAGGACAATAACATGCTACAATGGTTTTGATACATCTCTGTATAAAGTTAACTTTCTGATGCCATATGTAAGAATTATAGAGGGGGGAAATAATTTCAGGTGATAAAATTTGAACTGAAATATAAAGCATATAAAATGAGCATTAGTGAACAAATTGTGCCATTAATTTTTTCAGCTCTTCTATCCCTTTGTTAACCTTTGATCTTGCATTATCTTCTTAAGATATTCATTGAGATTTCTATTGAGAACCTGTTATTAAAAACATCGATCACATATGAGAAAACTGAGTACATGTTTTCAATTATAATCTGGTGGGTTTTATAATGGGTAGTCTGTGTGCTATTAATTCTATGGTTGGTCACACATGATCCCTACGTCTTTTAGAATTTGCAAGATGGATATTTGTACAAGTTGTTTTCTGGACTATTTGAATGATAATAGATCTTCTAGTCATGTCTTGTAATAAAGCTATGTTGCAGGTTGTCAACCGTAAAAACCAAGGTTATGGACTTCCAGCTGATATCTGGAGTCTTGGATGTACAGTTCTGGAGATGTTAACTCGTGCAATTCCATACTCGAATTTGGAGTGTGTAAGTCCTACCTTTTGTCCTTTATTCTAAACCTCATTTACAAGCTTGGACGATCTCCAATATGTTTTACCGTCTAGAGAGTAAATTAATCTCAGATGACTCATATTCAATTAAAACCTCGATTGAGGTGAGTAATCTATGGTCTTGTTTGCCCAATGTGTTTCTGAGGAGTGGCTTTATACAGTTCTGATTCCCAAAACATAATGTAAGTGGAACAATTTTAGAAGAACATTATTCTAGTAATGATTCATAGGGCTCTGTGCAATGCAAGTGAGATTTTTTGATACCTTTCAGTTTTCATCATGACATATATGCTTTGGCTACGATCAAGAGTAGTTGGAACCTATAACTTTTTCTAATTGCATATCCTTGTCCTGGTCGGTATGTGATTGAAGTTGGCAGACTGCTTTGAAATCAGCTATGAAAAAGTGATATTGCAAGTTCTGTTTGTGGCATTTAATAGTGTATTTTCTTTCTATGACTCAGCCGATGCAAGCTTTGTTTAGAATTGGCCAAGGTGTGCCTCCCCCTGTTCCTGATTCACTCTCCATCGACGCAAGGGATTTTGTTATGCAGTGTTTGCAGGTTACTCCCGCTAATCGCCCGTCTGCAGATCAGCTTTTAGATCATCCATTTGTCAAGAGGCCTTTTCCAACATCCTCAGGTTCAGCTTCTCCTTGCATAGGACGGCGATCTTAAAATCTTAGCTTGGGCTCAACACTACAGATTGGGTAATCTTACTCTCTGAAGGTCAAAATGTTGGATATTAGAAGTTCAACTTCTGTATTTACGCTGCCCTGTTAGTGAGGTGTTTGCTTTAGTTACTGGGGGACACACATTTAGATCCTAAAGATGCTTGAAGCCTCTATACCTATAGGCTCTCCAGCCATTTGTCTTGTTGCCTGCATAAAATTTGTAATTGCATTCTCTAGTAGGAATTTTTGCCTAAAGTTTGGCGAAAAGTTCTAGAGATGTTTCATTGGGAGGGATTGTTTTTACTTACATCTTCGGATAGTTCTATCAGTTCTACTCTTCCTTCGTCCATTACTCACTCTCTCCTGTCCAAGATTACTTTTGATTCTGGTAACAGGTTGGTCCTTGGTGAACTGTAGGCAGAACATTATCTACGTGCCCAGAGACTCAGGCAATTCCGCTTAAGCCTCTCATGACTTAGATCAATCACATGCAAAGGAATGTGCGCGGTCTGTCCTTGGAGCATCACTTTCATAGTGGCTGGTTTATGTTCATTATGAAAGGAAATTGCCCAAGGCCCTGCTGCTTTTGAGAAATCTGCATTAGAGTAAACAGTTCTTAAGATTTACAGTTTATCTGCTGGCCCAAAAAATAAAAAAGAAAACTCCTGCGTTGGTATCAATGTGATTGACTTAAAATTGATTCATCGTGGGGAGGATTGTAGATACTAGGTGTGAGAGCAATGTATTTGTGAGAATTAGCAGCTGCAGAGTATTACTTATTAATGTGTATATATCCTATTTGCTGTGCCATATATGTTCGTATTAATTGAATTTATAGTTTGCTTATCCCCTGTTGATTCCGAATCTTAATTTGCCGAGTATTCTCTGTACCCATGGCTACGATCTTAGTAAGTCGAGGCAATTCCGGCCATTAAACCTTTGTATCAAAAGCAGATGTCATTATTGAACAATAGAAAGTGATTCTATAGCCGATCGAAAACCAAAACCGTCCCACTGCGGACCCATAAAAAACAAACAAAGCCTGAAAACCAAACAATTTTCCTGGAGTGGGCTAACGGCTGCACATGACTCCAATACAATTGGAAAATTGACTTCCAGGGCAAGCTATTCTCAGATTTGAGACTAATATTAGTAGGCCTCTTTATTTAAAGTATAAATGAAGCCCAAAGCCTTAGTTCAAGTTGAGGCCTTAAAGTAGAAATGAAGCCCAAAGCCTTAGTTCAAGTTGAGGCCTACTGTATGCAGTACAGACACCATAAACATGAGATGCAGCAAGAGGAATGGTTACAGAAGTAGACAAGAACATAAAAACAACATTTGAGTCAACTGCAGAAATCTTGGATCAATGAGGAACCAGGAAACAAGCATACATCAAATGAATCACATTACAGGGGCAAGGACCAACACTAACCCAGTCCTCGTCACCATCTACGAGGAATCGCCCGCAAAAACTGATCCTACCTGCAAATGTGAGCCTAATCCATTACCCAGAAACCCTCGCAACACCAGCACTCATGGCTATGACCGCCGGACTCGTCTTCTAGCCTACGCTCGTGAGCTGAGGGAAGCCGCCGTTCAACAGGTGCAGTGGCCCAAGAACAACTCAAGGCCTCCTAAGTCCAGAGTAAGACAATCTCTTGATCTTTTCCAATGTCTAAATCACCATGCAGTTATGCATATGTAAGTGCAAGGCATCGCGGAAATGATCGGAAGTGTCTCCGTGTGCAGAAGTGGAGATTTTCACGTGCAACAAAAAGGATCCGGGCGTCATTTCTTAGGATCTTTCGCAGGAAAGAAAGGCGATGGAATTATGAGCCAATTGAGTCAGAGGAACATAGCGAAGTTGATCAATCATACAGTCCAAAATGGATCAACAGGACGAACAGAGAGGAAAGCAGAAACATAAGCTCTAATTTTTGCGTACGTTTTATTGCTTAATTGTTATTGGAATTTATAATAAGTTTTGTTTTTGTAATATCCAATTTCATTGATTGTTTTTCGTTTCAGAAGAAATTGAAGTGTTTCCTCAAGGAACTATCATGTGGATCTTGCAGCGCAACGAGGGTTGATAATTGATTTGGCAAGCCTATCTGATGCTTTCTTTGTTCCTTCATTAGGAAATGCCATCATGTTAGTTTAGATTTGATTTGGATGATTCTCACGATTTTGACCCACATATCTTGGCCTTTTTAAAACCGAAAAAGATCATAAGACCCTTTTTTTTCTCCACTATTAAGAAATTTTCTGAAGCGAAGCTGTCCACTTGCTGCCATCTATTGCTGTTTACTGTGTAATTCATTGAATTATCTTTCAATTAATTTTATAATTTTTACTTCGATTTTGATTATAATTCTAAGGAAGTAATGCAAATAATTTAAATTGAAGTTTTATGATGTTTTAGGAAATTATGATATCTATGGATTGGTATATCTAACCTTTTTTGGATAGATTATTTCTTTCTATTTTAATAATATTTTTTAAGAATTGTTAAAAAGATTTCAAGGGATATTTATATAAAAACAAAAATAAACAACTGTCGTAATGAATTCAAGTGAATTGAATTTTGTACTTTCCTATTATACCAAAAAAGATGCAAATTAGGAAAATAAAATGATTTACAGTAATGTCAGTGGTCTTTAATGGCCATCGTGATTTAAAATTATCAAAATACCTTTGTATATAATAAATATTCAATTCATTGTATAGGGATATTTTGATAATTTTGCAGTAGGTATAGTCGATCCCATTTAGTGAACTATCAGGTATTGACTTGTGTTGCCCTCATTGGCGTTAGCATATTTGTCATGTTACAGGAGATATCAGCAAAATAGAAGTATGAAGATTATTTTTATAATTGTTAGGCTTCACTACTTTTTCTTGGATAGGGATGAAATTGTGAACCAATGGATAAGCTTGTTGGGGAAATTTTGGATTTATAATGCCTACTATGGATTAGTGTTTATTAAACCCAAGTAAGCACTTAACCTAATAACATTTAAGGTGTCGATTAAAATTGTTGTTAGTTGTAATTTTTAGTTATGATTTTCGTATTGTTGTATTGGTTTTTGTGTATTCTTTTCGATTTCTGTGTTATTTTTTCAGTTTTTGTGATGTATTAGTGTGTTGTCTTTTTCGATTTCTATATTTTAAAAAATAAGAAACCAAAACTTAAAACTAAATTTATATCAAACAATCCCTAAGTTTTAGATTCTAACAAAAAGGTTTGGATTATCTTTGCCTTTTGAAATGTTAGCCAAATAGAGCTTACTATATATGTAAAATGGTGCAATAGGCATGAAAGCAATATCTTGCTCATGCATGTCACTGTATAGAAGAAAAAGAAAAAGGTATTCACTTTGCACGGAATCAGCTGAAGCCCGAAAGATGAGTCCCAGTTGTCACAATTCGCTGTTCATAATTTAAAATCTTATAGTTATATTTAAGATTACCAAGTTTTTATTTGACTACTGCGATATGGGAATCCTAAGTCATTGTGCAAGTGTCTATTTACCTCTACTTAATGAAGAGGAAAATAAAGGGAAAAGAGGATAACTTCAACATTTATCTGCAGAAGTGTTTTGGTCACACTCAGCATAACCCATATTCCAAATTCCAAATTCCTATCGATAACAAAATTATCTTTCAAGAATAAGATTCTGCTTTTTCCTCCTCCTGCTTTATGTCGACACAAATGAACCGCAAAACGATAACCATAGAATCTCTTGGTTTCCGTATATAAGAACTAGGAGTGAGCCAATGTGCATAAACAAGTTTTCAAGCCTTTAATGGCTCAACCCTCTATCTCAGCTGAAATCGAGGCACTAGGCCATGTTTTGGCTCTGGTAGAAGCATTCAGAGCCTTTGACTCGGACAATGACGGCCAAATTACAGCTGCTGAACTCGGGGGCATATTGGCTTCACTTGGCTATAACGCCAGTGAACAAGACGTGAATGGTATGATGCAGCAGGGAGACAAGAACAAGGATGGCCTGCTCAGCACAAAAGAGTTTCTGGACCTGAACACCAAGGATATGGAACTCGGTGGACTTGCAGACTGCCTGAAAGCTGCATTTGATGCTTTTGATTGTGATGGTGACGAGGCTGTCACCGGAGAGGAGCTGTTTCAGGTTATGGAGAGCGAAGGACTGGGACTGTCTTTGGCGGATTGCCAGGAAATTATTGCTTCCATGGATGGAGATGGAGATGGGGCTGTCAGTTTTGAAGAACTCAAGCTGATTATTAATGCCATCATCTAGATATTTAACTATCTTTAAAAGGTTAAATGTAAGAAATTAAGGAACATTTAGAAATAACTAAAAACTCTGCTTAGTATATGACCTGATGTGATCAATTGGAAGCTGCAGTCTTCATGATATCTCTCTCAAGTTCTATTACTCTTGTGTGTATCCAACTTATCAGGGAGAGTACTGTAAAGGAATATGATCAGAGAAATTCGAGAACAGTTGGAAATATTTTTGAAACTACCCCTTCAAAACAATTACATACCGTATAATATTATACGTATTGTACATATTTTTTAGAATTATTTTATCATAAATGAGTATGTAACTCCTATTTTATTTTCTGTATGCAATCATAGTATGTTTTTAATACAAGATCATTATATATATGTGCTCATATAAATATATTTTTAAAAACTCTTAAATTCAATTTCTTTATATTTGATGAGGCAAGAAGGTCTCAAATTTGAAAATAATTATAATGAAAAAGCTGAATTTTTTTTCCATATGTCTAGGATTTAAAAAAAAGTATTTTATATTAGATATGTAACATAATTCTTTTCATACATGGTTTAATAATAAATTTAGAGTGATATATTACTAATTTAGTTTCAAGAATATCAAAAGTTTCCAACTTACAATATTTCGTTAAGATTGTCAAATCCCTAGTTATTTACCAGTACTAGGAGAGCTCCACAATCGCGAAAATGTAGATTGTTGTTTGTTAAGGGCATGTTTAATTGAGTTGTGAGTTTTAATTTTTTATTGTAATTGTTGTATTTTTATATTGGATATTGTGCTTTCTTTTTTTATATTTGTGATGTATTAGTGTGTTTTCTTTATCGATTTTTTATTCAGAAAAATAGAAAACGAAAACTAAAAACTATAATGGAACTAAACAAGCCCTAACAAAACCGCTGACACAAGTTGCCAACAGCATTGTTGCAATTCAAACCATAGTCAAATTTACTAAAACTTTGTATTATATGCTTGATTAATCTAATAGAATTTTCTTATATGTTTCCTTAATATCATATATTTTATCATCATTAAAAAAATTGTTGAATCAAGAGAAATTCTAATATATAATTTTGATAATAACAAAACAAATTTGTTACTAATGATTTACTTATTGGTGTAATTTAAAAGATAAAAAGTTGGATGAATTACAAGAATACCATTAAAGCATAAAGACATATTTAAAGTTATATATGAAGGAAAATTGAAGTTTAAGAGGATTGACATGAAGAGAAAAATAAAGAAGGGGAATCAAGATTAATAGAATTGAGGTTAAATAAGTTTATATTTGTAATTTTGTACGTAAATTTTGTCTTGATTTCTTCAATGCTCTTCATACACGTGTACATTACATTTTGCTTAATATTTATATGATCAATCGTATTTAGGACTTTTGCATAGAATCTTTATATAATCATTTGCATATTAAATTTCGCATAGAATATCTCATAATCATGAAGAAATTTGGTGAAGCTTGTAAAGAAAAACCTCTTAATGTATTAATTTTTTTGATGTGAGTTGAAGTCAAAGTTTGATGAGAAAATTCGTTTAAAGATGTTTTAAAACATTTAGAAATTGTGTGAAAAGTTTTTTAATTGCATATACTTTGAAAAAGTGCATAACTTTTCATAAGTCAAGATATATTTTATTTTTGAATTCAATTAAAAGCTCTTAATGATTAAAATCACTTTAAGATAACTTTTGGAATTTGGTAGAATGAAGTTTTTATGAGAAAAATAATTTTTGAGAAGTTTGAAAAAAGTTAGAAGTTTTGAAAATTTCAAAGAAGTGCGTAAATTTTTCATAAATGAAGACATATTTTATTTTGGATTTCAATTGAAAAGTTTTGATCCTTAAAAATAAATTTAGGAATTTTTTTGATACTTGTGTGAAATGGGTTTTCAAATGAAAGGAATTGATTTTGAATATTTAGAAGTTGTTTGAAATTGATTTTGAAATAAAAAATTTGAAATTAAGCATAAAATTTTTATGAGATATTTTGAGTTTTAATTTTGATTGAATAATTTTGATCACTAAAATTTTTGTGAGAAACATTTGTAATTTGGATGAATTTATTTTTGGTATGAAGTAATTGATTTGGGATGAATATTTATTATTTGAATCAACTACAAAATTTGTAAAATATGAGATTTAGATTGACTAGTCGACTAGTTTGAATTAGTGGTTGACTAATTTAAATTTTAAATAGACCAGTCAACTAGTGCAAGCAAGTAGTTAATTAGTTAAGCCTACAGACAAGTAACGATTAATTTCAACTATTGCATAATAGCATTCTTCACGGGTCTTATGGAAAGAAGGACTTCTAACATATTTCTGAGCTTGGAAAAGGTGCAAATAATAGTTCTATGGGTGGTTAAATAATCTTTATGAATGTTAATGATTTTTTAAAGACTCAATGAATTTTGATGTTGTTGAGATAAGTTAAATGAGTTATGTGGATGGTTGTGAATTGTTAAAGCATTTTAGTTGTGTTTATTGTTTTTACAAGCCCCTTAAGTATTGTTTTGATCAAGCATTTTATTATTTTTGTATATACTTAAGTTCGGGGCTTGAATTTTGATTTTGGAAATACTAGTTATTGAGTTATTCTTCATCTATTTGAAAAATATTTTATTGGTTCTTCTTCACCCTTGAAAATAAGATTATTAGGCTCCTCTTTACCCTTAAGAAAAATTTGTAAAAGGTTACTCTCGACTTTCATAAAAAAAGATTATGTTTCATAAGATTTTCTCTTCATTTTAAAGAAGATTATTTATAGTGAACGCATAAGGTTTTCTCTTCATTTAAGAAGATTGTTTATAGTGAACAATATCTAAGCATGATCTTAGAGAATGAATATAAGTAAAAGGCTAGTTGTTGAACCATTATAAAAATTAGTTGTGAATATTTTTCTTCCTTAACTCTTTATATATTTTTATTTGCTTGTTTGTATTTATTCTATTTTACTTGATTGAGAATTTAATTTGAATCACATTAACTTATATTAGAATTACCATCATCATGCTAGGTTAGTGTCTGGTATTACATTTATCATAAAATTGGTTTAGGCTTTAAGTTTAGAAGATTTTTAAGCACTTAAATTACCTCCTCCCTCTTATATGCCATTTGAGGCTAACATTTAGTATTAGAGCGAGTCGAAATTAGTGAGTAAAGATTAAATATAGTGCACTTGAATGCATTGATATGTTCATTTAGTTAAGAGGATCAAATTGTAAGTGATGTTCCATTTTTAATGAAATAAATTTTTATATTAGAAAATTAAGATGAGACTTTTTCTTATAATTGAAAGTGCAAATATATGGGATATTATTTCTAACGACCCTTTTATTTTTATAAAAATAGTAAATAATCAAAGAATCCCTAAATTAAAAGAAGAGTGGGATACTTATTAAAAAGAATTAGTATCTTAGAATAGTATTGTTAGGTATATTTTATTTTATGTATTAGATAAAAATATATCTAATAAAATTTTTATATATAAATCAACTAATAAAATTTAATATAGATTAGAGATTCTTAATAGTACCAATAAAGTTTAAAAGGTAAAGTGAGCATTTTAAAGAGGAGGAAGTTCACGTATACTTGATGACCAGTGATGCCGAAGAGGTACCCTCTTTTTCAAATTCTTCCAATGAAGATGATTATGATGTTAGATGCTTCGTTTAATGAAATAGTTAACTGTTTAGAAATTATGACTTTGAGAAGAAAGAAAATTTCTCGTCACCAGAACCAGAATCAGAACCGAAAGAAGAGGAAGAAGAAGAAAAAGAAGAAGAAGAAGCTTCTGGCATTTTCTACTCGTCTTTCTTCTATGTTTTTTGGGTTAAGTTAGATGGATTTGGCTCCCTATGCATCACTTACCGCGATTCTTTAACAAAAGCGGCTCATGGATCGCAAAGATCGTTGGAGGCCGAGGCTTGCGCGAAGAAATGCAGCCAAGTATATTGCTTACGAGGCGGCTTCGTCTTCTTCGTCTCCAGAAGACTCCAATTCGCCGTCTCTGGTCACGCACTCCCTCGATTTTTCGGAACAGACCAGCTTCCGTGTAGACGGAAGTGAAGGCGAGTTCGACCTTATATGCCAGAACTTGGGCCTCTCCGGCCCCGATGATTTCGATATTCCGGCAGCCGCATGGGAGGCTATGAAGATGAGATCATTTTCCGATCTTCTGCCTCGTTCCAAACTGCTTTGGTCTTGTAGTGTTAAGAGAGAGGAAGTTAAGAATCAGTTGGATAAAGAAGAGGAGCAGGAATTGGTTACTGATATGTTACACAGCGCTCGAAAGATGACTCCCAGTTGTGACAATTCGCTGTTCATAATTTAAAATCTTATAGTTATATTTAAGATTACCAAGTGTTTATCTGACTACTGCGAGATGGGAATCCTGAGTCATTGTGCAAGTTTCTATTTACCTCTACTTAATGAAGAGGAAAATAAAGGGGAAAGAGGATAACTTCAACATTTATCTGCAGAAGTGTTTTGGTCACACTCAGCATAACCCATATTCCAAATTCCAGATTCCTATAGATAACAAAGTTATCTTTCAAGAATAAGATTCTGCTTTTTTCCTCCTCCTGCTTTATGTCGACACAAATGAACCGCAAAACGATAACCATAGAATCTCTTGGTTTCTGTATATAAGAACTAGGAGTGAGTGAGCCAATGTGCATAAACAAGTTTTCAAGCCTTTAATGGCTCAACCCTCTATCTCAGCTGAAATGCAGGCATTAGGCCATGTTTTGGCTCTGGTAAAAGCATTCAGAGCCTTTGACTCGGACAATGACGGGCAAATTACAGCTGCTGAACTCGGGGGCATGTTGGCTTCACTTGGCTATAACGCCAGTGAACAAGACGTGAATGGTATGATGCAGCAGGGAGACAAGAACAAGAATGGCCTGCTCAGCAAAAAAGAGTTTCTGCACCTGAAAGCCAAGGATATGGAACTCGGTGGACTTGCACGCTGCCTGAAAGCTGTATGTGATGCTTTTGATTGGGATGGTGACGAGACTGTCACCGGAGAGGAGCTGCTTCAGGTTATGGAGAGCGAAGGACTGGGACTGTCTTTGGCGGATTGCCAGGAAATTATTGCTTTCATGGATGGAGATGGAGATGGAGATGGAGATGGTGCTGTCAGTATTGAAGAACTCAAGCTGATTATTAATGCCATCATCTAGATATTTAACTATCTTTAAAAGGTTAAATGTAAGAAATTAAGGAACATTTAGAAATAACTAAAAACTCTGCTTAGTATATGACCTGATGTGATCAATTGGAAGCTGCAGTCTTCATGATATCTCTCTCAAGTTCTATTACTCTTGTGTGTATCCAACTTATCAGGGAGAGTACTGTAAAGGAATATGATCAGAGAAATTCGAGAACAGTTGGAAATATTTTTGAAACTACCCCTTCAAAACAATTACATACCGTATAATATTATACGTATTGTACATATTTTTTAGAATTATTTTATCATAAATGAGTATGTAACTCCTATTTTATTTTCTGTATGCAATCATAGTATGTTTTTAATACAAGATCATTATATATATGTGCTCATATAAATATATTTTTAAAAACTCTTAAATTCAATTTCTTTATATTTGATGAGGCAAGAAGGTCTCAAATTTGAAAATAATTATAATGAAAAAGCTGAATTTTTTTTCCATATGTCTAGGATTTAAAAAAAAGTATTTTATATTAGATATGTAACATAATTCTTTTCATACATGGTTTAATAATAAATTTAGAGTGATATATTACTAATTTAGTTTCAAGAATATCAAAAGTTTCCAACTTACAATATTTCGTTAAGATTGTCAAATCCCTAGTTATTTACCAGTACTAGGAGAGCTCCACAATCGCGAAAATGTAGATTGTTGTTTGTTAAGGGCATGTTTAATTGAGTTGTGAGTTTTAATTTTTTATTGTAATTGTTGTATTTTTATATTGGATATTGTGCTTTCTTTTTTTATATTTGTGATGTATTAGTGTGTTTTCTTTATCGATTTTTTATTCAGAAAAATAGAAAACGAAAACTAAAAACTATAATGGAACTAAACAAGCCCTAACAAAACCGCTGACACAAGTTGCCAACAGCATTGTTGCAATTCAAACCATAGTCAAATTTACTAAAACTTTGTATTATATGCTTGATTAATCTAATAGAATTTTCTTATATGTTTCCTTAATATCATATATTTTATCATCATTAAAAAAATTGTTGAATCAAGAGAAATTCTAATATATAATTTTGATAATAACAAAACAAATTTGTTACTAATGATTTACTTATTGGTGTAATTTAAAAGATAAAAAGTTGGATGAATTACAAGAATACCATTAAAGCATAAAGACATATTTAAAGTTATATATGAAGGAAAATTGAAGTTTAAGAGGATTGGCATGAAGAGAAAAATAAAGAAGGGGATCAAGATCAATAGAATTGAGGTTAAATAAGTTTATATTTATAATTTTGTATGTAAATTTGTCTTGATTTCCTCAATACTCTTTGTACAGTGTACATTTCATTTTACTCAATGTTTATATAATCTATTGTATTTAGGATTTTTGCATTGAATATTTATATGATCATTTGCATATTAAAATTTGTATAGAATATCTCATAATCATGAAGAAATTTGGCGAAGCTTTTAAAGAAAAGCCTCTTAATGCATTAATTTTTTTTAATATTTGGAAGTTGTTTGAAATTAATTTTGAAATAAAAAATTCGAAATTGAGCATAAAATTTCATTGATCAAGATATTTTGAGATTTTAATTTTGATTGAATAATTTTGATCACTAAAATTTTTGTAAGAAATAGTTGTAATTTGGCTGAATTTATTTTTGGTATGAAGTAATTGATTTGGGATGAATATTTATTATTTGAATGAACTACAGAATTTGTAGAATATGAGATTGGGATTGATTAGTTCACCGATCCGAATTAATGGTTGACTAATTTAAATTTTAAGTAGACTAGTCAACTAGTACAAACAAGTGGTTTACTAGTTGAGCCTATAGATGAGTAACGATTAGTTTCAACTATTGTGTAATAGCATTCTTCACAGGTCTTATGGATAAGAAGGACTTCTAACGAGTTTTTGAGCTTGGAAAAGTTATAAATAAGAGTTATATGGGTGGATAAACAATCTTTGTGAATGTTAATGATTTTTTAGAGACCAAATGAATTTCAATATTGTTGAGATAAGTTAAATGAGTTATGTGGATGGTTATGAATGGTTAAAGCATTTTAGTTGCGTTTATTGTTTCTAAAAGGCTCTTGAGAATTGTTTTGATCAAGCATTTTATTGCTTTTGTATATACTTGAGTTGGGGGCTTGAATTTTGATTTTGGAAATATTAGTTATTGGGTTACGCTTCATCTATTTAAAACATATTTTGTTGGTTCCTTTACACCCTTGAAAGTAAGATTATTAAGCCCCTCTTTATCCTTAAAAAAGATTTGTAAAAGGTTACTTTTCACTTTTATAAAAAAAGATTGTGTTTTATAAGGTTTTCTCT
Organism: Pinacopodium congolense; assembly: GCA_028565735.1. Taxonomy (NCBI): domain Eukaryota; kingdom Viridiplantae; phylum Streptophyta; class Magnoliopsida; order Malpighiales; family Erythroxylaceae; genus Pinacopodium; species Pinacopodium congolense. The sequence continues at coordinate 5,247,721 of JAOXYD010000002.1, forward strand.
TCATTTTAAAGATGATTGTATATAGTGAACAATATTTAAGCTTGATTCTTAGAGAATGGATATAAGTAAAAGGCTAGTTGATGAACTATTATAAAAATTAGTTTTGAATATTTTTCTTCCTTAACTCTTTCTATATTGTTATTTGATTATTTGTGTTTATTCTATCTTACTTGATTGAGAATTTAATTTGAACCACATTAATTTATATTAGAATTACCATCATCATGCTAGGTTAGTTTGTGGTATTACATTTACCATAAAATTGGTTTAGGCTTTAAGTTTAGAATATTTTTAAGCACTGAAATCACCTCCCCCCTCTTAAATGCCATATGGGCTAACATTTGATATTAGAGCGAGTAAAAATTAGTGAGTAAACATTAAATATAGTACACTTGAATGCATTGATATGTTCATCTAGTTAAGAGGAGCAAATTGTTAGTAATGTTCCATTTTTTATTTAATAAATTTTTATATTAGAAAATTAAGATGATATTTTTTAGAGTTAATATCCAAATACCCCATGTATTTTCATGATTTATCAAATACCCCCCTGTATTTTTAAAAATATCAAAGACCCTCCTATATTTTAACAAAATTATCAAACACCCCCTGAAACTATTTACGGTTGACTGGGTGCTGATGTGGCAGCTGACGTGACGGGAGTGCTGACATGACAGTGGTGACTGAGCATATGTGCTGATGTGGCGAGTGACATGGTTGTTGACGTGACAGTTACTGTACAAGGGGTGTTTGATAAAAATGAAAAACACAGGGGGGTATTTGATAAAAATGAAAAATATAGGGGTTTTTTGAAAAAAAATGAAAAACACAAGAGTTTTTTAAAAATGAAAAATACAGTGATTTTTTGAAAAAAATTAAAATTATTAAGGTAAAATTTTTATAATTAAGAATAATTAAAATAACCATTTCAATGAGATAATTAATTCTAATTAATTAATTAATTAGT
>JAOXYD010000002.1:5248787-5267413 GCA_028565735.1 Pinacopodium congolense
CCAATAACAAAATCTTTGTTCGTTTAACCCTTGGTCTTACATTGTAATTAAATATGGTATGTGAAAATTTTAAATTTTCTGATGATGATAATAATGTAATTGATGTACTAGAAGCAATGGATAATTCAGATATATAAGTAAAAGAAATGGCACAACACATGAATGAAAAGTATGAAAAATACTGGGATGATTTTTCTGTTATTCTGTCATTTGCGGTTGTGCTTGACCCTCGTTGTTAGTTGTCTTTTATTAAGTATTGTTATGAGAAATTAGGTGCAGCTTATATTTCTAAGTGGTTGGATGTTCGGGATCAGCTATATTTCATTTTCAGAGAGTATGAGACTTTTCATAATAATTTGTCTCATTCTTATGATCATAGAACTGGAGGTCAAATTTGCCGTGAAGTAAACATAAATTTTCTGGTATGTAAATTATTTATTGTCATTTATATTATATTTTGTAAAATTTTAAAGTTAAAATATATTTTGATATGGATTTAGGATTTTGCTCAAGATGTAACTGGAAGTTTCAACTACAAATAACAGCTTGATCTTTACTTAAATGAGCCAAGAAAGCCATTTGAGTTAAAGCTTGATGTTCTTGCCTTTTAGAAAGAAAATGAAGTTAGATATCTAATTATTGCACAAATGGCAAGAGACATATTAAGTATTCCAATCATAATTGTTTCTTCATAATCAACTTTCAGTATGGGTAGTAAGATTTTAAACAAGTATAGGAATCGTCTTTTTCCGGATAATGTGCAAATTTTGATAACATCTCAGAATTGGTTATATGGTTATGAAGATTTGACTTATTTAGTATAGTTTTTAATTTAGTATATTATTTATATAACTATTTATTCTTTTTTCTTTCTTAATGCACAAAGCGAACGAGTATGATTTGGAGCATTTAAATGGTCTAGAAGTGACATTGGAGACTTTAGAGTCATAAGTCAATTCTGAAGCATCTTCCAACTTGATTTAGAGGTAGGTTATTATAAATCTTTTTATGTATATATGCACCCTTAACTATATTAAATTATTAAAGTGTCTTGTTACAGGTTTCACACATCTAAGAATTTTTATTGCTTTTCTTGTAGATTGGTGAGAAAATGAAGATAAAAAATAATTTTGGCACTGAACCTCATTGAAGAAAGCAACATTACTTTTAGTATTTTTTTAAAAAAACTTTTTTTAAATTACTTTTATAATATTCTGTAAATTCTTCATTAAGAGTATAGAACTTTGATAAGTATAGATGTATTAAATAATTACAAACTTTGGGAGAATTTTCATATGTTATTGTTTTGTTCTCAAATATATTTTTATGTACTTCAAGTTTCATCTTAGCTATTTTTGTTATTTTAATTAAAATTTTAAATTTAATGTTTTCTTATTTTAAATTTTAATCATATCCTTAAATAAAATATTTTCAATTTTTATGTTTTTAAAATGCAATCATTACATTAAAGTCAGGTTAATTCGAGTTCGGGTTAAAATGAGTTCAGGTCAATTTGGGTTTGGGTATATTTGGGCTCAAGTCTATTAGGGTCTGGTAGAATCGGGTTCTGGTCTGATTAAGTTCATATGAAATCGAGTTCGGGTTTAAGTTAAGTCGGGTACAAGTTGGGTTCAGTCTGTTAACTTTTTCGATCAAATAGGATCAGGTCGGGTATGGTCAAAGACAGGCAGGTCGGGTTATCAGGTTGGGTTCATTTTTAACATCCCTACCTATATGATCTATTTTCCAGCAAACTATTGAGCATAACTCTACTAGGTTAAGCGAGACTCTTAAATAAAAAAAGATTAAATTGAGAATATAGAAATTAAAGAATTGTTCTATAATAATTTTCAAATAAATGTCAATGCTATAAAGTATTATATTAATTATGATGCAATGTAATATAAAATTTGTGATGTTATATATATGTATATTTATTATGTTGTTTATATGAATTATGTTATGCATGACGTGTACATTCTAGTTAGCCTTTATAGAGCTAATAGCTCATTCCTTGTCAAATATTTTTGTCGGCAGATATTCAGTAGTTTTTGAATATTTTGGATTTTGGTTGGTATTGATGAAAAAGATCAAGTTACTTAGCTTATCGCATGATACTACAGGAGTCACTTCTAGATAGTTTATCATTATATTTTAGCATTTTAATATTTATATTATATGGTTGAGATTGTTAGAATGATTAGATATTATTGAATTTATTGACACTAGTAATTATGATTTTCATTAATGAATATTTGCCTCTTTATTTAAGTAAATTGTTTAGTTTATGGAGTTTTTCGCATTAGATTATTTGGAATATGGAATTTGTGAATTTAGGGTTTTAATTTGAATTGGGAATTGGAATCGAGGAAATTAGGGTTACTCCAATTAGGCAATTGTTATGAATTGGGAATTGAAAGATATATTAATAAGAGCATTACATATACAATATTATTGTATACCAATAGTAGTTACAACACTTCTTACAAGGACAGGAAATTTCATTCCCATTAACTACTAGTCTCACATTGTCAAGTTTTGGTTCATGCCATTGTCTCTCACTTGAACCATAGTCCTATTGCCATGTGGCCTTATGTTAGTCTAGAATTATTCTTATGTGTATGGTTATTGTTACCTTTGTTTTGTTGATTATTCCTCCAGTTGGCTAGATACCCAATGATCTCCAAGCGTTCTTCTTGAAGATGCCCTTTTTTTTAATAGTAATGGTCACATCTTTTATTAACTTAATTTCTTGAATTTTGATTCTTATTCTTGTAAATTCTTTCATTTCCTCTATGATTGGCCTTCATTACCATGATTGCTCCTTCTAAACTAGTTAATGACTGCTGATTCCTCTATATGGAGGATTGTTCCTTTTATAGAGTTAGAGAGAAGATTTTGTTGAGTGAGGAATTGGCTTTATAGATATCATATTAGATCCCAAACGATTGAAATTGTTATTTAACTTGAGAAAGACCTTAAGGGCTTTTCCTTTTCCCTTTGTATTACATTCACCTTTGCTGCTTCACATTTATAGTTGCATAATGGATCACAAACTTACATTTCATGTCACGAGATTTTAAACTTGGTATAATGTTGGGTTACTGTCTATCTATCTTCTTGAAATGTGTTGGAAAACTCTTTCTTTATTTTGTAAAAACTAGATACAGTGCTTTGTCTGTATCTTTTGCAAATATTTATCCATATTTCTTATACTATTTCTACATAAAATATATCCTCTTGAATGTCTTTGACTAAAGAATTTCTCAACTATATTTTAACTATTACATCATTCTTGTTCCTTTATTGAAGTTTTATTAATTTAAATATGGTATCACTATACTATCATCAATGAATCCACCTTTGTTCTTAGCATATAGTATTATCTCTATAGCACTTTTCCATGCCATAAACTTTTCCCTTGTGAATGATGTGGTGATGAACACAATTTGTAGATAATTTGAAGGGTATAAGATGTAGATTCATGGTCATCATGATTCCTCCACTTATTATTGTATTTTTTGATGTTGTTGACAACGTTATCTACAAGGTAAAAAGACGTAGGGCTTGTTAGTGTTACAACTTTGATAACATGTGAAAATTTTAGGATGAAAAAAATATTTACCGTACTTTTCATTAATAATTAACGGTTGAATATATATATCTGTTCAATGGTAGGAATTAAAGACTTAAGAAAGGAAATTATCCCTTATTTATATGGCATGATAATTACATATAATAAAGAAATTACATATAATAAAGGAAATATATTGTAACAAATACAAGGAAAAAAATATATCCACTTATGTGGGGGATCAAGCAATTAAGGAGAATAAATCTCAAAAATCGAAAATCTCAAAATTTTCTCCCTATTGTTTATCATGTCAAACTTCAAAACGACATACCCTAACTTACATTGGAATTCTTAATCTAGTTTCTATTGTTAGTGTTTTGCTCTCTCTCTCTAGTTTGCCAGTGACAGGGACCAGATTGAGATTTACAATGCCAGTTAGGTACATCATTTATCTTACCCATACATAAATTTTTTTTGCAGGGTTAACTACACGACATGTGTCTCATAACCAGTCGTAGCCAATTATAATAAAATATTAATAAACTAATATTATTATAATAAAAATATTATTTAATTATTATTATATTATTAATATAATACATAAATATGGCTGGTGATCAAGGATGACCATGTGCTACCGCCCATGTAATTTTTGTGCTTTTTTTTCCTTATTTATAATTCAAACTCTGTAAAGTAGGTTCTATGTAATTTGGGTAGAAAGGAATTCTATATCTCAACAATTATGATGAAATGATCATTTGCTATCTAAACCCATTGGTTAAGGCATGACACTATTAGATTAAGCCTTGAGATTAACAAGATCTACGTTAAATTTGATGTTGAAAATATAGTTATGGTTACAGGTAAAAGGAACAAAGGGTGTGTTTGAATAATTAGGAATAGAGAGAAGCATATCAAAACTTTTGAGACAATTCATATCCAAGATGCAATAGGTCATAAATTTGCTACCCTTCTTGGTAACATTTTTTCATTGAAAAGGGTTCAAAACCTTCGGTCTCTTCTAAAGGGCAAAGACATCAAGTTGTCTAAGGGGTAAAGGATTCTAGAGAGGCTGTTTAATGCGAACACATTTTCTTATTTGATTAAAGTTTTCTGCCGTGTTAGCAGGTTAAGGTGTTAAAAATTCATTAAAAAATATTACATATGTAGGTCACAAATGAAGGGATAACAAAAAAAATAAAGATTATCCATCTTTTAAAAATATTTTAAAAACATTAATTTTAAAAAAATATTTTGACAAATAATAATCTTATTTGAAGTGCTAAAATATTCTTTAGGCCCTTCAACTTTTTTATATTAAGATCTTTTTAAAAGTTTTTTTTAAGTAAGATCTTTTTACAAGTTATTAAACGTGAGTTTTTTTACATTTTGGTATAAACATTGAAATATAACTTTAGGGGCTATTTGAATTGGTTTTAGATTTTGAATTTGATTTTTAAATTTTTTAAACATAAAAATCAATAAAAAATATCATAAAAATCGAAAAAAAAATTAATACAATATAAAAATAGAGAAAAATAACACAAAAATTTATAAAATATATATAATTTAATATAAAAATACAATAATCACAACAAAAAATCACAATAAAAAACTCAATCAAACGACCCATCCCTCACTTCAATAACACAAGTAAACAATGTATCGAAAAAGTGACTTGCGGAAAGTTAATCTCCCACCTTTTGAGAAGGTGAGACAAAGAGCAACACCCAAAAAGCCTAGTTATATGCAGGACATCGTTACTAATCATTCCCTCTTTCAACTCATCCAGAACTTTCAGATAGAAGCATAAAAGTTGCAATCATATTAACAGACAGGTTAAAATAATGACAGAACAACATATAATTTCTTAATTTTGTCTAAAGTAGACTTTACATAACGAATAAGTCTTTCAGCATTCCTGCCCTATCTTGGACCAGAGATTTGCTGGCATGAAATAAAGGATAAATAAGAATATGAGCCAATTGTGGTATTTGTAGCAGATGCATTTGCAGGCGGAGAAGAGATGGTGTCACTTTGATCATTCTCCTCCTCTATCATGGAAGCCTCGGTGAATCTATGTCCGTAAAAACGCAAGAAATTCAGAGATTCTATTCTTGGATGACTTATGGGGATGCCACCTTCCAACATTCCAACAACGTTGACCATACTAGGCCTTAATGCAGGTTCCTCTTGAGCACAGGATAAAGCGATACATACTAATTTCTCCACTTCTTCACTTGTAACCCGCCCCTCTAACTTAGGATCAGCAAGCTCCAAGTATCTCCCTTGTTCATGCATCTCTAAAGCCAATAACGGGAAATAAACAAGCCCTGAACCCGACAATGATGTTGACTGGGTGCCACCACTATTGCTTTCATCATTGCTAGGACTTTGGGATCTAGTCAAGCAATTTTTCCTTCCACTCACGAGTTCAAGTAGCACCATTCCAAAACTGTAAACGTCAGTTTTTTCTGAGATTGCTGCGTTGGTCAGCCATTCAGGTGCAAGATAGCCACGGGTGCCTCTCATTGTTGTGAATAAACTGGACTGTTCAGGATGTAAAAGCTTTGAGAGACCAAAATCAGATAACTTTGCTTGAAAATGATCATGCAAAAGAATGTTTTCCGGTTTTACATCACAGTGGATGATTTTTTGTTCACATCCACTGTGCAAGTATGCAAGTCCACGTGCAGTTCCAAGTGCTATTTCAAACCTCTCTTTCCATTCCAAAACAGGTCCACTGCCAAAAAGCGTTTTATCCAATGAGCCACGATTCATATATTCATAAACCAAGAGACGTTGTCTTCCTTGGGCACAGTATCCTCTCAATTTCACCAAATTGACATGGTGAACGTTTCCAATTACCGCAATTTCAGTGCAGAAGTCCTTATTCCCTTGTATTCCTAAATTGGTTATTTTCTTGACTGCCACAATGGATTTATCAGGCAGGGTACCCTTGTATACAGCACCAAATCCACCTGATCCAATGTGATTCTTAAAATTATCAGTAGCCACTTCAAGCTCTTCATACTCGAACCGCTGAGGTAAACCTGGGATGTAGAAGGCATCCAGATCCTCAGATGAAAGTGAGCTTCTATGGCGTAATTTTATCTCTTTTTTATTGGAAATCCTCCTCCTCCACCAAAGGAAACCTAGAGCAATTATGAGCAAGAAACCAGTGAAAGGTAGCAGCACCAGAGCAACTACTGGGTTACCTTGTTCATGATTTCTTGAGCTACTGCCAATATCTGTAGTTCCAACTACAGCTTTGATGTAGCCCAGCTGACCATTTTCATCTCCCTGGCTCAAAATAATGGAGCCTAATTCATTTTCAAGTGCAAAGCAAGACCCAGATGAATTTTTATAAAAAATTCCCAGGCAAGAACAACTTGTAGTGCAGAAATCTTGACAGACTGACAAATTTACGCCATACTTTATGGGGGAGAAATTAGTAATGAAGTAATCCATACCATTACCAAGACCCAAATACGTAATATCTGAGGAATTGGATTGAGCATTTTTGTTGGTTGAATTACAAGCCATTGGCAAAGATAGACCATCACTAGGAAGACAACCATTCCAATTTTGTGAATCACTCTGGAAACCTGGCGGACAAGAACAAGTTGGGCTGTTGGATGCAGTGTCAGTACATAATCCAAGTCTTCCACAGATGAAGGGAATCTTGCAGCTATCAAGTGGGCCCACGAAGTCATGTCTTCGGTTGCTATCAGTAATACTACTGATGATAAACTGACCAGAAGCATCCAACTGGGCGATTCGGCAGTTAGAAGGTGGCAAAATGATCTGGATTATAACCTCCGATCCACTGTGATCAAACAGAAAGAGACCTGTACTGTTTATCGCCATATAGTTGACCATATAATTTGAGTTCTTAAAAGCCCTCGTATCCATAGACATTTCCCAGTATGTCTGCCCACGCCATTGCAATACTAAATCTGTATCAGCTACAGCAAGCCTGTAATCACCTGTTGATAAATTATCATTTGATACAGCACTAGATAGCACTGTCCCCACATGTAGCTGTTGCCCAGTAACAATAGTATCTGTTGGATACCCGAAGCTCTCCCAAAGGGAACGATTGAACTGGTCCCGTAAAACGAGATTACCCATCTCTGTTAGCAGCAACGAATAAACAGGTGATTTCAATGGAGGAGTAAACCATTCAAGGTTGCCACCTTGATCTGAAATGGTAATACCGTTTATGGTCAGATTCATTTTACCAGAACTTGAGACGGGAGCATCACGATTAGCAGACCATATGATTGTGCTGGATGCCACATGCATAACACACAAGTAAAATTTAGTTGACTCTCCTCCCGGATTGAAGATGGCAGCTTTGAATGTTCCATTACCAGAGAACAGAAAAGCACCCTTCTTGTCAACGAACAACAGATTAGAAGCAGTGAAATTTGGAAAGATAACCTCAGAGAAAGAAGAACCCGAGACAAGAGCACAGAATAACAAACTAGTGGAAAATAGTAAGAGCCCTCCCATATTAAGCATTCCCCGAATGACAAACAGAGAAAAGAGAAGTAAAAGGTGCAACGAATGTGGTTTTGGTAAGGCTGCAATGAGCATTTATGAGTTTTCTCCATTTCTTTTCTCTCCTTCTTGGTTTCCCGTTGACCTCTCTCTCTCTATCTCTCTCTCACCACAACTGTAAATTCCGACTGATGACCAAGGAAGATAAAATTGTTTACTTGATGATAGCTCACGATAAGGTTTAAAAAACTTCTGCACTAGTCCAACCTGAGGAGTATTCATTTAATCAAGCATAAAAATGTCCATTCATGTTTAAAGAGCTTTGGGAAAAAAATAGAATAAATCGAACCTACACATGTATATGAGCACTATTTTTATTTACGGAAAAGCTAGACGGTGGCCACTCAGTCGGTCTCTTTTTTTTATATTTTCAATGTGGGGCAACTTAAATCTCATAACAATGTAAAATTATGAGAGGAATCAAAGAGAAATTGAATCAAATCCAAGTGAGTCGGTATATAATGTGTTCCTAATATTTCCAGTTTATACGTAACATACTGACAAGCACTAACTTCACCAGGATACTTTATACATTTCCGCCGTAAACAACAACCATTTCTACTAATTTTTAATCTCTTCAAAGCCACTGTGACGAAAGCGTGTGCTTGTTCATATAACAGAACGATCGCTGTTTGATGTACCAGCACACTGCTCACAAGCTCATCAAAGATATTATATTCATTTAGTGTCGTCACCATACGCAACTGAACCGATAAAAATATTGTATTTGACCCAAAAAAATGACGATTCACTAATCCAAAGGTTAAAAATAAACAAAACCCACTTGATTTAGCTAAAGGATCAAACGCATGGTTTGCATTAAACGATACCCAGAACAAGAACGCCACTTACGCCGCCATTGGCCGATCAACCCCATTCAAAACAATCACAATAGCTGAAAAAGACAAAGAAAAATTGCTGTAACAAATGCCAATACGAGGGGAGCGAGTAGACTCGCTTTTAAATAGTGTTAGGTTGTAGAAGTAAAACTGTAAAAGGGGCAAAAAAGTAAGGTGTTGCATAGTTTTTTGCGAGAAAGAGGAGAGCAGAAGCCTTGCAAGCGAAGGAGAAACAGAAAGAGGAAGAGAACCGAGTTCGGTGGCGTTCATGAAGATCCGTCGAGAAGGGCTCACGGCCGTTGATAAACGACTACGAGCCTCTGATTCTTCACTGGCGCGTCGCAATGTCACAAACAATAGAGATTGTAATTTTACCGTCTCGTTCGCGCGCCAGTTAAAATTTTGTATTTTTATATGGTAATGTTTAGACATTTAAAAACACCAAAGAAGAAGTCTATGTATCTCCTCGTCTTAGATTCTTTAAAAACGTTTGGTTTGAACTTTGATTTTTAATTATGAATATTATATTTTTATATTAAATTTTATATATTTTTATAGATATTTATATTATTTGTCTTGATTTTTGTACTGTATTAGAATTTTTTTTAATTTTTGTGATGTTTTTTATTAAATTTTATATTTTAAAAATCTAAAAATTAAATCTAAAAACTAAAACTAAATCAAGCCTTAAATTTTTGTAGGGACTTACTTGACCCGCGTCAATTATATTATAATATAAGATAAATTAGATAGTATTTTATTAGTAATGCATATAATCAAAAGTCCTTTTATCTTATAATATGTAGTTTTTATATATGGTAATTTCGATATAATCATAGACAATTATCAAAAAAATAATATGTAGTCAAACTCTATAATATAATATAAATATTATTAAAAATATAAATAATTATAATATATTATTATTATTATTATTAATATACCAACTGACTGTAAATGTGTATATCGACTAGATATTTTTTTTGTTGTTTTTTAATTATATGAATATAGTATATGTCTATAATGACAAATATAAACATAAATTATCATATGATTAAATATCAAAATAAAATTTAAAATTGAAATTATCTAAAGTTTAGTTTAAAAATAAATTTAAAATTCAATGATTAAATTATAAATTGGAAAAAGAAAGAAATAACAGATAATGCATATATTACTTTTTAATTGTTAAAAATGTCATTTATAATATGTAATTTGATATTTTTTTCATTTTAAACATCATATTTTAAATTTTATTATTCACCTATATATAATATTATTTATTTATCACATAATTTTCCATCATTTTTTGATAATTTTTTATTCATAATTCTGAAATAACGTTGTATTAAAATTTAAGAATTTTGATATTAAGTTGTTTTAGATAAAATAAATAAATAATTAATAAAATATAATAAAAATGAATTGTATAAATATTAAATAATACTATAAAACAAATAAAAATTTTAAAATATAAGAATTAAAATAAAATTTTTATTTATTAAATCCTTTAACTAATAAAGGATATAAAAGTATCAAATACCTTAAAAATTTATACATAGTTAAGATTATTTTGATGGAGATAATGGTAATGGTAAAAAGTATAAAATAGATGTTAGTAAAATTTAAATTACATCCTTGTTTAAAATAAATTTTAATATTTTCAAAACGTTTCAAAAACTCGTAACGTTGAGAAAAAGGTTAAAAAAAAACTCTACAACCGTTAACTTTTCTATTGACTGGCAAAGGCATGTCACGTGGCAGTTATTGATTGGTGACTTTTTCTGTGGGACCTTCTCAGCCCTCGGTTATTCCTCATTTTTCCCTTCCTACCCCTCCCTACCTCCACCTCATCCTTTGTCACCCGCCTCCCGCATGCTTCCCACCCATCCAAACACAAACCCAATTCCCAGAAGCTTCTCGCCCTTGCCCTCTCCATCTCCGATCTTCTCTCTACTCTCATTGTCTTGGCTTTTATACTTTTCTTTTACAACTCTAGCCATCGTCGTAACCATCATCATCATCTCTCCGGCCGCAAAACTAATTGTTACACATCCCACATCACCAACGCTGCTTTAAGTGAGGAAAACGACGTTGTACTACTTCTATCCTTCGACATAAATGTCCATTTTTATACTTATTCCTCAGTCCAGCAAGAGGGACTCACACATACCTTCCAAAATCACTACGATTCAATTCAACTGAGGTCAAGGGTGGTTTAGAGTCTTATTTCTTATATTAATACAGAAATTCAAAGCTGATAGAAATATTTTCTTCATCGAAACATTATGTAGATCACCGTATGTTAGAAATTTGTTCGTTGGAATTTTGCAAATCATACTCAAGCTGAAGTATCTTAGGTGGTTTCATATCTGCATTGTTTCCATGGAGAAAGCAATTGTGCTTTACGGGAGGGTGAGGTACATATTGTTGCTTTCTTAACATTGTCTTAGAAGAGAAGTAGTCCCTTCAAGAAATTTAGATAATTTTGCACATTCAGAGGTTTGTTTATTGTTATGCATAATCATAATCATGGAAGGTAATTGGGAAGTGCTGCCATGTTCTTGTCATCAAAACCAGGACTGTGGATCCATTAGTGCAATTTGACGTCAATAATAATAACAATAGTAATAATAATATAGAACTGCCAAGCTCATATGCAATAATACGCATGTATGGGAAGGCATTTTCTTGGAGCAGAGGACTAATCTACGTATTATAAGGATATAATGAATCCCGTCAAACCTTGAAATCACAAATATAATTTTTTTTTGGTTCAGGCTAAATTTTTATCTATTATTTTTATTTTTGTATTGAATAAAATCTTAAATTAAGTATTTTTAAATTAATTGATAAATTTGATTCAAATAATTAATAATAAATTCTGATATAAAATGCATCTAAACTTGTAATATGAAATCATGAAATTTTTTTAAAGAACTAGCGTTTGAATTATTCCTAAAAATTATCAGTCTAGTTATTTGCAGGAGTAAATCATTTGATTTTTGAATGTTCATTCAAGGATTTCTCATATTAGACCACGCTTTATTATGACGTTAAAATACCAAAAATATTTTAAACATTTTAATTATGACGTTAAAATACCAACAATATTTTAAATATTTTTGGATCAATAATAAATCACAAGAAAATAGTCATTTATTTTAGGAGATAATTATGAAGCCAATGCTTTGCAACCATTATGCGCCCACCCCTCCACGGGTCAATAAATCATTAATGCAAAGTATTAAAATATCCAAAAATAGTGGTGGTCTCTGTTAAGTGAAAAGCATCTGTTAAGTTGGAACGATAAATTGAAAGGGTTAAATTGGGAAATTCAAGAATTAGGAATTCATGCGATGAAATGAGAATATAAAATTCTTGATCATTCGGTTCCTCAAATGTTGTCTATTGTGATGGTGCAAACAACCTCGGATCGGTAGTTCATGGATGTGGGGAAAGCTTTGTGTTAAGCTTAATGGGTCCCAAAAGCAAGAGCAACTAGTGAAGCCCCCCGCGTAAAAGCAATGGAAGGGAAGAGCGTGTGAGCATAATGATTTCAACCCTTTGAAGACAATACACATACTAGGCTCTTATTTCAGTTTTAAACACCGCAATTGCTGGAGCTTCATTAATACTCTTGCTTTCGAACCAAAGACCGTTACCACGTGCAGGGCTATTGGTTTCAGTTGAAGGTATGTTTAACAAACGCTCCATGTTGTTTGTATGAGTCTTTTAGTTCGTAAAATTTCCATCTTTTTTGTTTACTTAAGTTTTAGCTTGTCCTGTTTTGTTGTTTTCACTTGATGCGTTTTGGTTTCTGAAGAAAGGATGGGGAAAATGTGGAAAATGTTTATTCTTGAAAATGGATGAAAATAGTGATGCTTAGCTTTGGAGGATTATTTGTGTTCTAGCTGTTTAAATGGATTTATAGTTAGGATTTTGTGTTTGGTAATCAGTTAGGATTACAAACTTGAACTTCGATTCAGGAGCTTTTGGGGTTTTCGAAGTATCTTGTGATTTGGTATTTAAGCATCCTATATAAACCTTTTAATATTCCTGAGAAATTAACATTATGTAGGATGTTGCTAGTAGAAGTGTTGTGAATGATTTAACAAAAAAAAACCCATTATGCTGTGTGACATGGGGTGGAGGTTGTAAGTATTAGCCATATTTTTATTCTTGTATGGACTGAACTAATAAATGATGAACTTTTATATCAGTTGTGGAACTAATCCTCTACCTTAGATGAACCCTTCTAACTTCAAGTTACCAGTTGCTCAAAGTAAAAGACTTTTTATGATTATTGATTTTGTCCCCCTTATGTGATTTGTTACTATACCTGGAAATATCTATATTCTAGATTCATATGATATAATTTTCCATTCTTATTATCTTAATAGTACAGTTGAGATCAATTATGTATCCTTCCAACTGCAAAGTGAAATGAACACAAAATAACCTTGGTTGGTTGTTTTTTCTTAGTCTGGTATGCTATGTTACCAATCACGATGATTAGTAGATAAGTTTCCATCCAAGATATTGGTTTTTTTAAAAGGTTTGATTGGTAATGGCACAGAGATGTAAGGAATTTTCTTCATTGAATGTTGGCAAGTTGTAATAATATGAAAAAGTTTTTGTGAAATGTTTGGTGTGCTATTTGTTTTTAAAGTAATTGAATATAGCAAAGGCGTATAATTTATTATGAGAATTTTTAAGAAGTCGTGTGTAATTTACAAAGTGTTGGATATATAGTTTTGATATTGTTAATATGTCATGTTGATAAATATAGAGGTTAAAAAGGGTCTCGATTGTAAGCAATCCTCGAGTGGTAAAGATTGAGGGTTGGTTGTGAAGTAGGGGGATAGCGGAGAAACAACAGGTTCTTGGAAATTTTAAGATATTCCTACAATAATGTGAAAGTAGGATTCATGAAGGTGATGAAGGTGAAGATGAATAAATTCTGTAGCCTAACTTAAAGCAATAGCGCACTATCCAAATCAAAGCGCTTGATGCTACTGAAAGGCTAGAAGGGAAAGCTGTTAATGATACTGACAGCAAGCATTAGAGTGTCAGCACGTTTTAATAGAAAAATGAGCATTGAATATTGTATGCTAAACATGTTAATGTTATATGGAAGGTACGGAATAAGACGTAAGTCACTAATTATGTGTTTGCCGGTAAATAACATGTAAATCAAAAGTAGTAACCATCACATGAGCCTCAAAACACCATCAATGTCCCTATTGCAATGACATGATTGTTTGGTATATACAATCATGTTGATGGTATAATGTTGAATATATTATCATAAAGAAGAAAGTAGTATGTAATAACTATTGTTTTCCTTATCGTGATGCATATGTGTAATGGACTTGAGAAATAAGAACACATGTACATGGTTGTCCATGAATTTGAAGTGTGCAATAATCATGGAGTTAAAGTAATTTGGAATGCATGACAATGTCTGACTATAACATTACATATCTAATCGTGTCCACCAAGTTTTTAAAGGAAAATGTTTTTTGTATGGGGGTGTAGGGGTGAACATAAAAAGCATACTCAAATATACATACGTCTATAGTTGTAGTTGATAATTTATCAAGGAAAGATTGTAATCAAAGTCATAGATGTCATGTTGTTAATCAACGTATGAAATATGAAGGTGAACCTTGTACTATAAAGTGTCTCTAATGTGTAGGTAATTAATTGAATCGGGATGGTACAAAGTAATTGCCACAGTTTCTTGGTCGAAGTTAGAATACGTTGTGGAAGACAAATGTCTATTAGCTTTTTCCTACAAATGTTTTGTAGGGAATAGATGTAACCTCTCAGCTAGCATTAATGTAAAGAATGTGATTCTAAAATTTTTAGGAATCAAATTAGTTATGTACAAAACATTAACAAAAGTCGATGTTGTTGGTTCGCACATATTGCAAATGTCAACGAAGAGAGTTAATGAATGTTGAAGTTAAGCTTAACTAGACGTAGACATACAAACATATTGAAATGGTACTAGCCTTATGTTGATTGTCCAAACTTTAGATTGAGAGAAATAAAATAAGGATGAGGCTTACAAATTTTTTGTGGATACAAAACCAATTTAGGTGAAAAATAAAGACTTCACTATCAATAGATAGAGATAATGGATTAAGACATTAAGTATAACTAGATGTAGACATCAGAGCGTATTTTATTGGTACCGACCGTATGTTAATTGTCTAAATTTGGGATTGAGAGAAACAAATTCAATTAAGTTCTACAAATTTTTTATAGAGATACAAATTCTGTATCCCCACAAAAGGGTAAGAACAATTCAAGTAATTACACACAGAATTCGTTCAAAAATATATAATTGCCGAATAAAATAATTTACCTAATGTGATTTATTGAGTGGTTTCAAACAAAAGATTTGTAAAGAAGATGAGATGTTTTTTAAATCTGTGTTTCATTATTGGATAATGTTAAATATTGCAATAATGAATGTAATAGTTGATTAGTTTCCTGATTCTCCAACTCAATGCAATTTTTTATATGAAATTTTTTTAATTTTAGTAGAAATAGTTCCACACTATAGGCAGTCGTTGGAGAAAGGGAAAAATGAATCAAAATGCTCATGAAAACCAAAGTGCACGTATGTGGATAGCGTTAGATGCTTGGCTTAAAAATATCATGTATTAGTTATAACATGTAGATGTGAATGTAAGTGAATGATGACAGCTTATAAACTGCATTGTTATTGCTTTGAAATATTCAAAACTTAAAGTGCATTAAAATAGTTCGAGCTTGTGACATTCTTCAGTGCATAGAGCAGCATGAACTGGAGTATGTATTGAACTAAGTGGAAAATTCTAACTTAGGATAAATATGTTCAATCTATACCCTAAGCAATGAGCAACACCCATATGACTACTGTAGACAAAAATGTGAGAAAGTTATACGTCACACCCTAAACATTGTTTTCGAGAATGAAGTTGTGGTAAGGCCATAACATCAAATGATCCATTCCATAATTTGGATTAAGGGAAGACAATCACTATCATGTCTTAGTGGCCAAAGAAGCTCATGGGAGACACTAACATATATGATTTCTTATATGTTCTAGCTGCATTCGTTGCATATACAAATATTCCATGTGATCATCAAGCCCATAATATAATAGGTTTCATTGTTTAGTGAAATATATGATTACCATTAACTCATGGCTTAGTAGCCATGTCCCTCCCCAAAAGTATAATGCATAGCATATATAAATACCACAGTCATATCTACGAGGCCAAAATTTCAACAACTTATTATTTATTTTTGACATTCTTCTAACCAATATTTGCTGCATCAAAGAAATTAATCCAAGGAAATGTTAGAATGTAGGGTGAAATGTGAAACATAAGCAGCATTATCTTATTTCTAATACTTACGTGTGTCGTTTATCTGGGTAATTTAGATCATATCCAACAGGAAATGTAGACCATGGTGTGTTCTCATTGCAATATTTTCATATTTTTGACATGATTTTAGTCATAATAAAAGCCTGTAAAGTATAGATAGGTAGAAAACAAAATAATTATTTGTGTATGAATTATGTTAACCATGCGTAGTATCAAAGTATAAGTAAAAGGAATATTTTGTATCAATCCTTAAGCAATGAATTCCTTTGCCTTGTCCCGAGAATTCTTTGCATAAAAAATTAGTACGTTTCCCAAATGCACTTGAATGCAACAACACCACCAATGATGTTCCACAAGCACATACACTAAAAACTAAAATTGCAGAGTGTTACATAGTAAAAATTATCATTTGTGCTATGTAATTGGAAGTTAAAAAATTGTGGAAAGTTACTCTAATGCGTGTTATGGTTTATGCATCCTATCGTTTATTTACATCCTCTCGAATAATTTTTGCATGTTTGGCAACTATGTGATGTAATGCATCCATTGGAGATGTCATTTGTGAGTGACAAAGGCTAAGGAATCCCAATACATTAACCTAATACAATTATAGAGCGTTAGGATACTGAGCTTGCTAGGAGAATAGCTAATAGCAGAAAGGTGAATAATATCGCAAATGTAACATCTATGTTGTAATTTCCCAATTTCATTGCTGGAATAACTTTATCCAAAATTATGACAGACGTTCAAGCTCTAGCGCATTGCATGAAGACCAATTTGAGAACCTTATATAATAAACAAAATCTGGATAATTTGATATATATAAATCTAAAAATTTTAGTGAGTAGAGGCTACTATTTTGCTTAAATGTAAGTTATCCATTCAACATGTTAACATGTCCACAAATGTAATTACACATTAGGGAGTGCATGATAGTGACATTTAATACAACCTACAAGTGTTGCAGAGGTATGAAAGCAATAAAATCATGTTAAATCCAGTTTATAACCACTGAATCTAAGTTTACAAGGTGTGAACTATGTAAAATGATAGATTTCATAAATTTGGGATATTAATTTTGCACTTGGGATTTTCTTCAGCATACATTAGGCAAAAACGCAGAAATGCCTGTACTGTTGTGCAATATTCTTTTGACTGATTACATATCCCTGCTAAACTCGTTAACTTTTGGTTTAGGAGGAGGTGAAAGTAATGTGGTTAATGTGTTATTGTACAACTGGAGGTTGGGATTTTGCATCTAAATGATGGAACATTTTCACCATAATCGTCTTTAATGTTTAAATCACTAGTATCCAAAGCATTACATTCTTGATGTCCTCGATGCTTACATTGTTTCATTCAAGTAGTAGGAAATGTGGTAATAAGTGTAAATACTAAGATGTTTGTCCAGATTTTGGTGGTTACATTACCATCATCTTAAACCTTTTATTATTTGTCCCTGTTGTGATGTTGTGGCCCGACGGGTGTTCCATCTTGTTGTTAATTGTATTAGATGTTATGTGACAATGTTGGTGAGAGTCGTTTCCATTCCTTGAGTCTCCTGCTTAAAAGGAACATTAATAATGACTGGATATTCATTTTCCATAATAACTCATAAGAAGAATTTTCTTCAATGTATTATATGACAACACTAGCATCACGGTTCATTGAGACACGACAACCCATCAATATATCTATCAAACGTATTGAATGTAATCGACGCTTACAATAGATAAATATGTCGGCCCATGAATATAGTACATATACATAACAACCACACCCATACATATATAGTGAATGGAGGAATTTTTATGCACTATATTCATACCTTTTGAATGGCCTGGACTTCACTTATATTGAATCCATTTGTTAATTTCTTAGACACTGGGGAGGTTTCGTCGTAATCCCTTCTCATCTTACAACCAAGAATGACGACCTCTCTTATTTTACAATCCTGTGAACTGCCTTCAATGTGAAGACCTTTACCATTGCTAAGAACGCGTCCTTCTCAACAATCGACATACCTAGATTACTATGGACTTCCTGGTTTGTCACATTTGTTCATGTATCAAGCTATGATGGGCATATGGAAGATTTAACCAAAACAGTTGACATTGTGTGAAGGTAAGTGAATTACATGTCGGGAGAGAGGTGTGGCCAAATAATTTGACAACTTTGATTTCCACACATGAAGGAAGTTGTAAAAGATGAGGTAGTAAAGCTTCTGGATGCAGGTATTATCTATCCTATCTCAGACTC
>JAOXYD010000002.1:5286281-5314040 GCA_028565735.1 Pinacopodium congolense
ATTATATTAAAAATATAAGGACAAAAGAGACTAAAAAATAGGGTCATTAATTGTCATTAATTGTTCTGAAATATCTATCTACACTTTTTTAAAAAGCATCAAATTGAAAGTTCTCTAAAAAGCTGTTTTTTAACTTTTGAAAAAGCTAAATCTGTTAGAAAATCACCTCTTAATGTTACAGCCAAACATACATTTTTTCAAAAAAAGGTTTTTGCGTTAGAAAAAAACACTTATTACCCTTTTAAAATCTCCACCAAACAAGTGCTAAAAAGAGAATATTACACTACAGAAGATTAAATAAGGCAATACTTTCATTATGCATATAGCCCCCTTTTGATTGCAAACCATACACTTCCCCACCTTGACAATTGATATAGCAACGAAGGTAAAAGGGCTTCCACTTCTTCTATAGTTTGCACTTCTTAAAAGTGCACTCTTTAATTTGAATTTATTAAAGAAGAACTTCATTATTAGAATTATTTTTAAAACATATCTTACTGAAGTTTTATTAAATTATTATAATATAGATTGTTATTAACTGTTAAATATGTGATGAAGTCTATGTGATTATTTTAATAGTGAATTGAGTTAAAAGTGTTTTTTTAATTAAAGTTTATATTTCAATTAAATTTTTTTATTTGTATGTATAATAAGAAAAGGGTGTTGAAAATACTTTTGAATATCAGTTAAAATTTTATTGATTTGTAATATTCTTTAGATTTTTTTTCACTTATTTAGTCGTATATAAAATTATTTATAAATAGAGGTTTCTTTTTGTATGGAAATCACACAATACAAAGTAAAAATTCTCTATTTATTTTCTTTAACTTGATAACAAACTTGGAGTTTTCATGTTCCAGTTTTGATACCATTTCATGTTGTAAATATATGATCGCTGAGAGTAGTTGGAAAAGAATAAACGAGGACTTGGCAATTGGTCCAATCACCTTCACGCTAGACTGAAGGATCCTCCAAACCCTGGGCTGAAACATAGAAAAAACTTGAGATGCATGAGGAGGATGGGAACACAGGAATAGATAGGCTTCAAGAAGAATGGAATTAAACAAGTAGGGTTTTAGAAAAGTCTTTGGATATAAAACAACTGTATGGGAAAACAATGTTTGCCCGACCCAGAAAGCTTGGGCTACGAAGGGCAAATGTCTTAATTAAACGATTTAGACCTGTTTATACAAAACTATATAGAGGCCGAGGCTTCAAAACTCCTTAATCTGTGTACTATTTGGCACGTCTGTACTAATCCAGCCCCTAAGTTCCTCAATGTTTTTGAAAGGGAACTTAGGCCTTGTTTGGTTTATTGTGATTTTGGTTTTCGTTTCTTATTTTTATAAACACAGAAACCACTAAAAGTAGTAAAAAAATCGAAAAAAACAATATATTAATACAGTACAAAAACTCAAAAAATAGCACAGAAACCAATACACATATACAAAAATAAAAACCGAAAATAGAAACGAGAAGTGATATCAAACGTGCTCTTAATTTCATCTGTCTTGATAAAAAACGATTTATCAGTATTCTGATATTGTTATTAGTTGTAATTTTTTATTATAATTTTTGTATTTTTATATTAATTTTATATCTTTTTCGATTTTTGTACTGTTTTTTCGATTTTTATATTGTATTAGTATATTATTTTTCTTAATTTATGTACTATTTTTTTGGTTTCTGTATTTTAAAAAAATAAGAAATTAAAACTAAAAAAGAAAATGATACAAAGCATTCCCTAAACTTTTACTGGATTGTAGCATGTGAACTAAAAAGGGGCTAAAAGGTTAATAAAATGCCTAGTGTTTAACCTCTCCTTCTATCAAATCAGTAGACAATTAGGGTCATATGGTTGAGATTCAATATGCAGACATGGATGACATAGATGAATTAGGAAGGTAATAAAGGAACATGAAGCTTCTCACTTGCCCATGTAACTTTGAAGATTCTGTTATTTGTACTTACTATAGCCTATTACGGCTCGAATCATGTTCACTTTAACTATGATTATCACTCGTAGTTTACTATTTAAAATGTCTATTTGAAATGGGATTTGAGAATAATATGAGTAATTAAAAATTGATGATCCACTTATATGGATTTTCTATACACATTGATTTGCAAGTAGATATTTAATGGAATAGTCGCAATTTATAGCAAAAGTCCATCACAATTAGAGCGCCTCTTATCATCGTTATTCTTGTTGATGTACTCAATTTTCGTTATAAAATGCTAACTCCTAACAGACTGAATTATTATTGTGTGGTTTTGTGATTACCCTATTACTATACCTTCAATCATTAGGTCCTTAACCATGTATAACAACCCTCTTGTATTTGATCTAAAAACATAGCCAGCAAGACACATAATTGCAATTACTATTCCTAATCTTCCAAAACTAAACACATCACAGAGGAAAGAAGACAACCTATCAACAACCATCCGCTTGGTCTCCTATCCCCTGAAGTCACAACTTGCATGTTCTTTAGTAGTAGGTCATTATCTCAGTATCATATAATACATGGCAAATGATGATTCAGGAAAAGAGAGTCGATATAAATATTAAACATAGAATATGAATTGATTCTCTTTAAGTTGCTGTCAAACCTTTTTAAGTTTGCGTAATTAGACATTAATTTACCTTTCAGTCGCTTTAATAGAGGATGGATCTAGAAGTTGGTGATATCACCAAGCCTTCAATTTTTAATTTATTAGTTTATTTTATTTTTCATTAACAGTTTTTTTAACCTTGCCAAATGCCTAATGAAATGGGATGAAATAGTGCTGAGACAGCAAATGCTATGTTCATGTTATTAAAGAGACAAGAAGACTCGAAATTATCAATCCACATGGAGAACTCTTACGCATATTCATAATTCAAGAAATGGTTTTGCTAAACTGTTTTCATATTTTATCATTACCATGTTAATCTAATGTTAACTTTAAAAGGATGTCCAAGTGGTTAAAGTCCGGAATTTTTTCTAAATTTGAGATTAAGAGACTTAGCATAGTAGAAGAAAAACTTATGAGTTTCACTATCAAATTCTTACACAGCTCCAAAAACAAGTGGTTTTGGCTTATATTTCATCATTTCATGCCTAAAAACATAGGAATACCTACAATAAAATAGTATTTATGAAAGTATTACCGGAATTGGAAACTTCATGTGTACACAAAATGTTGCAAACTCAGGACGGCTGAGTTCGGCGAAAGGGTCAGTTAAAAGAGCCAAGAAAACAGAAAAGAAAGGAACAGTAAGCTAGGTGTTGATCCTACTCTTGAAACCAAAAGAGAGAAAAGAAAAATAAAATAAAATAAACGAGTAGGGTCACCATCGATGGAATACCTAGACGGAATAACTTGGAAAGTTTCTACTATATTGAATGCTCTTTGATATCATTTTGTTGGGAGAGTTGACCTATATAGAGGTTGTG
Organism: Pinacopodium congolense; assembly: GCA_028565735.1. Taxonomy (NCBI): domain Eukaryota; kingdom Viridiplantae; phylum Streptophyta; class Magnoliopsida; order Malpighiales; family Erythroxylaceae; genus Pinacopodium; species Pinacopodium congolense. The sequence continues at coordinate 5,289,722 of JAOXYD010000002.1, forward strand.
CAATCAGTAAGTAATAGTTTATAAACTTAATTATCTTTTTACGTAGGGTCGAGCATTAAACTACATGAAACGAGTTGTGAAGTCTCTGGATTCTCACAGCAGTGACGTGCTTCTGAAAAGTTAAACTCTATTTCACTGCAACTCATTGCTGATGACATGAGCTTCTTTTTATAGATTCCTGTAATGGGGGGCGGCAAGTCACGTCGGAACTTTGTTTGCCACTACTGAGCGTAAGTATTGCATGTATGCGAGAGGCAGGCATTCAATAGTATTCAAAACAACTCTATTAAATAAATCCAATGCCTTAATCACAGCATAAAAAAGCCCAACTAAAAACTTGTTGGAAACTTTACAAAAGAAAATAAATTGAAATAATGGAGAGAAATCCCCTCTTAAATAAAAGTGATAAAAATTAAAAAATTACAATAATTCAACCAAAAAAGTACAATATTAAGTTCATTTGTTAATTTAATATCTTTTTGTTAAGTAAACACAACCACTCTCGTGAACATGCAATTTTCAAATTAAACAGGTTTGGAGTATTGATAATGTTCTATCCTCTCTCTTTTTTTAAAAGTAATTTAAATTACCATTAAGTTGTGATTGGTGATTAAAGATCAAGTATTGTTTGTACTTATCACACATATCCTCACTGTATAAGGTATTTTTCATTTTAAAGGCGATTCTTACAAGATGTGGAGTACAGGTTTTCCTTTGCTTGTCTCTATACCAACATTTTGAATTTTGTACCGTATCGGTACCGATTAAAAAATAGTATAAAATTCATCTGTACTATATTATATTAAATTTAAATATTAGTTGGTACCAAATATATTGATTGGTATTGGATACACATTCAGTCGGTCGGTATTGGAACTAAAATAATAATTTTTAAGAAAAATTTTGTATTTTGACCTTTTGAATTTAAAGTTAAGTTAAAAACTATACAATATAATATATTTATAAACTGTTTTATAAATTTTATTAATTTCAAATTTTAATTTATAACTTTTAAAAATTATTCAAAATAATACCGATATTGACCGATACCAATACAGTATACATAACACTCCCAGTTCTAAAAGCAAGAATTGATCAGCATGCAATTAATATAATTTACTTTGAGGACTTGGATTGGGGAAATGGAGACTTGGGCAGTTATCTAATGCATAAAACTACTGTATCTAGAATCAGCAACCATTGAAATTTCTGTATTAAAAATAGCTGTTGTGTAATAATTTTCTTTTAGGTTCCAAGAAGGATGGAACCCACTAGCAAGCGCCTCTTTTATAATTATAATATAGAAGCTTTTAAAGAAAAAGACTATGCTTATGACATAAGCACCATAACTACAAGAAGCTAAATCCTTCTCTTTTTAAATCCATCTATAAGACGAGAATAAGAACAAAGCAGTGCAAGCTCCTAGTAAACAATGCCTAATTTGATTCAGATTTTTCCAACTGCTTCAGGGAATTTCACTGATCTGCCGGTTGGTAGATGGAACAGTACTATACCCTCCTAATTTAATATGTCAAATGTTGTTTAAATTAATGAAAACCCTTGATTAATTAAGTGTTAAATCATGGTTGAGGAGCCAATTAACTCCATTAATATAACATTTCTGAACAGTTGCTTTTGAGCTGGCAGTGAACACCAACCAATAATCGGTGTTTGCTTATCGAATATGAAATCTTAGATTGAGAGGAGTTATAAAGGGCATGATTTCGATCTTAAGTATGCTCACACACAGCCAAAGAGGGTGCCTAACATCCACAGCTAGAGTGGTTCTTTTGCCTCTTTCTGAAGCATTTATTTTGCAGATGAAAAGCTTGAATCTGGGGTCAAATTAAATCGTCGAAGAACTCAAAACTCTGACCCCAAATGTCTATGTACACTTATGAAATGACTTGAATTAACAATGGAGTGTACTACCATGCTGCTGTACTGCTTAGGAAATATTTTAGAGAAGGGAACATAGGCAAAGAGTACCATTTCTGAAGAGGTATATGCCCGTGGATATCCTAATTTTTAATAACATAACTTGCCAAGAATGGCCAGTATAAAATTAGAAAATATTTAAAAACTAGGTAGAGCAATTTACTTAATCTTCCTCTTTAGAAAGGGACCAATTACAGACTGAGTTGACTTCGATTAATGTGAATTTTCAATATATACTGGCTGCTTTCGTCATGACCACCAATCGGTCCACTGACGGTGACTTGCGGTTTCAGTACTCTTAAGTACCATTTAAGCAAGTTTTCTTTTTGTCCTTTGATTCTTTTTCTTTATAATATACCAATAATTACTAAGGGATTGTTTGGTAAGATTTATGTTTATGATTTTGATTTTTAACATAGAAATAAAAAAGACAACACACTAATATAACATAAAAATCGAAAATAAAACATAAAAATCAATACAAATATATCAAAACTAAACTAAAAATCACAATTCACAGTAATACCAAACGATTCCTTAAGACCAACAAAATTAAAGAAAGTATTATTCTGATTGCCCTTGCCTAGGACGACGAATTTGTAAATCCAGATTTGAAAAATCTTATAGTGTTATGAAAGACATTAAATCAAAGATTTTTCTTTTTTTTTTCTCTTTCGAAAATGTATTAATAGCCACAAAAGACATCAAAGTTACAAAACATCAGTAAGTACTTTGATTAACACAAAACATTGTTCTTTGATGGTAGATAGGGTTGAGCGTCAAAGCACAATGTTTTTAGGGTTCAGGATAAGCGTTCAAAGTGATGAAGTTATCTTTTAGAAGTTTTTAAATTCAAAAAATTAAATGTTCAAATGTAATGAGAGAGATCGTAAATTATCTCAATTACAAAAAAAATATTTAGTCCCAAAAAGAAATAAGTTAGGATTTGTAAGTATCATTTAAATAGAATCTATTACTTGTTTTCAGTGATTTATTCATGTGATTTGAAATTATTCTATGCGTCCAACAATTTCTTTAGTACAAATTCAAAAGATAATTGAGCAAGTGCAAATTTTATTAAATGGGTTAATTTTGAGTATAGCTGAATTTGTTTAAATTGTATTTTTGAATTGTCTATTTTATATATTTGATTACATGAATAACCGACTTTAAATTGATAACGATATATATGGTATATTAAGATTTCTATTTGATCTTTTAAATTTCTATTGAACTTGAGTTAAGCTTATTGATTTTGAGATTGCTTATAGTTAACAATTCAAATTAGATCCTTCAATTTAAGTAACAAGTTGACGGTTCACAACACCATTTTTTTTTTTTAACTAATAGAGTTTGATAGGGAGTTTAACAAAAAAACAAGAACTTCTTCGTCTCATTCAAATCTAGATTACTATAGCTTTGACAGGGTGAAGCTACTCCACAAAAATAAGAAAGAAAGTTTCCGAATAACTTAGGACAATAATGCTGTATTCTTTGACGAAATAGATGTTAGAATATTATGCTTTCTTATCCATTTTTCATAAACTATTTGATATATCATTTAAGAATTTGTTTGAACTTTTATAAAATTGCATCTTTTATTGTTCATTCATAATGACTATTTTATGAGAACATTTTATCACCTTTTTTCTCATATTAATTCAATAATTTTTTAAAACTTAATGATATGAATTTTTAGATATTTTTTTGTTCATTCTAACCCTCTTCTTTTTCTTCTTAAATAATTTTTCTACAAATTTATGCATAGAAAAGGTTCCTACCAAGTGTAAGCTGTAGGACTAGTTTTATTCTGTCACAAGGATAGAGGGTATCAAGCTAACCCTCCAAAACCTATTGCAAAAGATCTAACAAATGATAGTTGGTAGGTATTATCACATCTTGTATTTTAGGAAATACTGTAATTAGTTATATTCAGATAGTAGAGTTTCAATATAAATTTGTATATATAGTGATTTTGGAGTTCAAAAGAGATTAAGAATTTCTTCCTTAGATTTATTTTGTGACATGGTTTCAAAACCGCCTCACTATTATTTATAGGATCCTTATTGAATTCCAACTCTTTATGATACTAGATATTTTTTAACTATTATTGATGATTATTTGAAAAAAATATGGATTTATTTATTAATTGATAAAAAGGAAGTTTCAATGAATTTGTGAAATCTTTTTCCTATAGTGGAGTGTTAGTTTAACAAACAAGTAAAGACGATACATAGTGATAATGATACAAAATGTCAGTGCATGGATAATTATTTTCATGAATATGGTATTGGGCATGAAACATCTTGTATAGGAATTCCATAACAAAGTGGATGGTTAGAATGCAAGTATAGATATATACTTAATGTAGCTTATGTATTGCGGTTCTAGGTTAATCTTCCTATAGAATTTTAAGGAGAATGTGTTTTGACTATCGGATACTTAATCAATCAAGCATCCTCGATTATCTTGAATGGCAAAACATCGTATGAAATTTTATATGATAAAACACCATTGTTTGGACATTTGCTTATGTTTGGATACTTGTGTACATAATCAAGATTATAAAGGGGACAAATTCACTAGTAGTAATCAGAGATGTGTTTTTATGGGTTATCTCTATGGAAAAAAGGGATGGAAAGTGTATTGGCCTATAGTGAGGTGTGTTTTTGGTGTTGATGAATGTTGTATTTCATGAGCGCGAGTTTTCTTACTCAATCAATGATTCAAAAGCCAACTTTTATGCAAAAGATGACATTAGGCCAAGTAATATGAAGCATTGGGGTAGTGTAGATGAGAATGATAAAGTAGTTATTATGAGGTATAATCAAGTGTGTCAGGAGAATGAGCAACTTGCATACATAGATGGAGAGATTACAACTAATAAGATGTTGAAAACTAATGAGTGTATATCTACTAATCACTTTAAGGGTGAGAGTGCAATCCCTTCAGGAGGTGGAAGGACCAAAGTTATTACTCTTGATGATGTTTTTAAAAATTATAGGTGCTATAAGTAGCAAGGATAATAACGTGAGGGAGGGTTTAGGTGATGTTGTGAATGAAGAGCTTTTACGTTGTGAACATCGAAGCAAAATGTCATCCATTTGTTTACATGGCTTTATGATGAGTACCATTTATAAGTTGAGTCCCTATACGAGTTCATCTGCTCAATAACACTTCCTAAGTAGCTCGTATCCTATAGCATATTATATGAACTGTAATAGTTTTTCTATGCGATATTAAAATTTTTTGGCAACTATTATTGAAGAAACTGAATCTCTAACTTTTACAAAAACTGTAAAAGATAAAAGGTGGAGAAATGCCATGCAACAAGAAATCCAAACATTGGAAAATAATGACATTTGAACTGTGAAAGCACTTCTTTTAAGAAAGAAAGATATCAGCTGTAAGTGGGTCTATATAATTAAATATAACTTTGATGGATTAATTGAGAGGTTTAAAGTAAGGCTCATGAAGTTAAAGGGCTAGATAATAATGAAATTTTGCTCTTATCGCAAAGATGGTGTCTATACACACTTTTTTTTTTTTGCAATTATAGCAGTTAAAAACTAGGAACCACATCATATGGATATTCTCAATGAATTTTTACATGGTAATCTAGAGGAGAAAGTATATATGAGTTTACCTCTTGATTTTCATTCTCAGGTCCCAGGCAAAGTTTTTTAACCTCCAAAAATCATTATTTGGGTTGAAACAAGAACCTAGATGTTGGATTACTATGTTGGCTAGTTCTTTGAAATAGTATGCTTTCTAACAATCTTACTTTGATTATTCTCTCTTTACATTACAATGTAATAGTATGCAACTCGATATATTTGTATTTATTGATGATCTTATTATTTTGAGCAACAACTGTACTACAATTCACGCTTTCAAAAGTTATTTGAGTTCATATTTTTTATATAAAGGATCTTGATGTCTTGAAACATTTTTTAGGAATTGAGGTAGCCTAAAATCTCTCTGGAATTTTCTTATATTAATGGCAATATGTGTTAGACATTATCCCATAGGGAGGTTTGATAGGAGTAAAACTTGTTTTTTTTCCTTTATATCATAATCACTACCTTTCGTTGGCCACGAGGAAGCTCTTTTTAGATCTAGAACATTATCACAGATTAATAAGACAGTTGATTTATTTTTCTGTTACAAGATCTAAACTTTCCTATATTATGCATATACTTGCACAATTCATGCAGAAGCCACAGTAAGAGCACTGAAATGCTACATCTTGCATTGTGGGTTATTTGAAAGGTAACTACAGTCAAAGCATTCTACTGGGTGTTAATTGTGAGTTATAGCTATATGCATAGTGTGATTCAAATTGGGTAAGCTGTCTCTTGGTTCGATGATCTCTTATCGATTGGTTTATTTTACTTATAAAATTGAACAACAAAATGTAGTGTTCAGCTCTTTTTGCTAAGGTAGATTATCGATTAATAGCCACTACAACTTGTGAGTTAAAATAGTTAAAAGCACTATTATTGTGTCTTGCTATTACTCATCTCTGATTTATGAAGTTTTATTATTATAGTTGGGTTTGTTTACACATTACTATTGACCTTATTTTTCATAAATGCACTAAATATATTAAGGTCGACTGTCATTTCCAGGGGAATGAAATTTTAAAGGAAAGCATCACTATGAGATGCATACCCACTTATACTCAACTAGTCGATATTTTCACCAAATCCTTAAAAAAGAAACAATTTAATTATTTTCTTTGTAAGTTAAGCATTCAAAATCCGTATACTCTAATTTGAGAGAGTATATTAGTACATCTTGTATTTAGAAAATATTATAATTAGCCATATTTAGATAGTGATGATTTTAACATAAACTTATACAATAGAGACTAATAGTTTTTTTCTCAAATTATTTCGTGACAGTAACTCTAGGTAAGTTCAATAATACATTTACAAATATAAATGTATCAAATTAATCCCCAAGGTTTGACAAAGCTATAGCATACATGGACCAACAAGCAAATAAATTACGAATATTGGATATGCCAACTGATAAAAAACTATCAATAAAAGCTAATATTGAAAAGCGAATATTCATAATTATTTTTGCTACAAGTAATTGGCTCAAAGTAGTAAGTAACTTAATAATTCATTTGATTCAACTTTTCATTTCTATTTTATTCTTTTGTTTTTTATTTTTATTAGTTTTGTGTATTTTTATTATTTTTTATTTTTTATTTCTCTGTTTTATTTGTATTGTTTTTTTAGTTTTTATACTATTTTTTTATTTTCGTATTTAAAAAAATAAAAATCATAAATAGAAACTGAAAACTGGAAACAGACCCCTAAAGTTTGCATTTATTGTTTTCCACATAGTAATATGGTGTATAAAATTGAGACAAACTTAAATTAAGATTAATCATTGTTCTTTCCGCACTGCCGAAACAGATCAGGTAGCGATTTCATACGTATCAGCAACCTTAGAAGGCTCATCTGGAAGCCGTATAAGATAACCTTAATCCCCTTTCGTTAGTACTTAAGAATTTAAAAGTGTTGATTAGTAAAGAAAACAAATTAATTGAGTCCTGGCTTTTGAGTAAAACATTTTGAAATCCAACATCAAAAGCAGAGATGATTAATAATAGCAAACGGTTCGTTATTATCTATAGATATAGTCAATTATGTGAAATGAAAACTCTCCAATTAAAGTTTTCTGGACTTCGAAATTATAAAATTACTCCTCATATCAAACTAATTCTAATTAGGCTATTCATTGTTTGACTTTGTTTTTAACTTACGAGACTGAACTGAGTAAAACGTGGAAGGTAGTCCTTCAGTCATTGACTTTTGCGTCCTACATGTTCATATCGCACTTAACCCTTAGACTTCTATATTTTAATTTATAACTTCTACCGTTTCGAAAATTTCAAGAATTCAGTTCTAAGATTTATCAAATGAAAAAATTATTAAACGTATAACATTCTCTTATATTTAATTCCAATGCATTTTTAGAATTTGATAGGTGCGACTAGCAAAGGATCTCCCAATATCCTTTTTTTAGGATTAATTCTGTATATATCCATGTTGATAAACTTAGCTGTCTGTCTATATTTAATCTATTAAAAGGACTTAATTATATGGCCATCATTTTAGTATCTATGATCATTAAAACCAATATTATTTAAAATATCTTTATACCTCAAATTATAAAAGCAACCCGGATGGTGCTTAAATAACTTTTTCCTAATTAGAAGTCTAGGATAAGAGGCTGCTAAAAAGTGAGAAATTAATCCTATATGGGGCTTCATTTAATGTGCAACCAAAGCAATGACTACATCTTTAAGAATCAATTACTTATTAGGAGTCTAGGATCGTGAGAAGATCCTATTGGTCCTTAAGTGCAAGATCTGCCAACAAATAGCTTTTTATGACCTACTGTTCATGATGTATCATCCGACCTCTATTGATTACTTGAAGAGTTAACATTTACTGGAGAAAGAAAAGGAGAGTATTACAATTTTAAATTTAAGTAAAAAAATAAAAGGCAATCTTCTTTTAAAATGGCCGTCCCAACAGGACCCCGGTCGTGACGAATACACAGAAGAGCGCTTCGCTTTCAGCCATACGTCGCCTACGTCAGTAGTGTTACTTTCATGCCGGCCGTTTGATTTAATAAACAATATTAAATGATCCAATCAACCCTACCTAAATGACACATTTCTTAGGTCACATGTTGTGTTGCCTGGAGTTCACTATCTCCACTAAACATTTTTCTCGCACCATAATATCTCCATCTCTATAGCTTCGATAAGCTACAATTTTTACCTTTTGATTCTTTCCAAATGTAGTGTTTCACTGTCTTTATAGCATCCAAGCCTCCGTTGCCGACCTGATTATAAGCAATAAGTTGACTTTTCTATTTTTTACGAACATTTATTAAAAAAATCAAATGTCATAATGAAATTTTGATGACAGTCAAATCTTCAAAATTGTAAGAAATTCTCAGTCTTTTTTTTTTTTTTGCCCTTTTCGGGGTATCTTTAGTCATAAGTATGTGCCGATTTAAGATTGTATCTCCACCCAGGTAGGAACATCCATGTCTAACGTATTTGGTTCGTCATGCACATGCAATGTGGTGTATTTGGAGAATTATTTATCCTCCTCCAATAATAAATTTTTAATATATCATAACATGAAGAATGATAAAAATTATATTCTAAAACATTTTAAAAGAATATGATAAGATATTGAATAATAATTATTGATCACTAATCTTTTTAAATTTTATATTAGTATTAAAAATTAACATTTTAAAACATTTTATATTAATAAAAAATAAAAATAGATTAATCTTTCCTTACTTTTACGAACATCTCTAGCCGACCCAATTTTAAGAAGACATTTAGAAACGTTTTTGTTTCTCTTTTTCGTTTTTATTTTTTTTAAAAATTAAAAAAACAGTATAGAAATAAAAGATAACAGACTAATATAATATAGAAATTAAAAAAATACAAAAACTCAAAAAAATATACAAAATTTAATAAAAACATAAAAAAAATTAAAACTAACAATAATACTAAATATTCTCTTAATTTTAAGTAGTTTTTAAAAAAACTTTTTTAAATTTTGAGTAAAAGAACACGAAAGAAGAAAAGAGAAAGCAGATACAGTAACCAAATTCCTCAAACACTTTTTTTTGGGTAGACAATTCCTCAAACACTTTGATTCACGACAATTAGATGATTCATGGGAACAAACCTTAAAAAAGAAATGGTACTGATGTGACAAATTGCGGTATCCAATGGGTGATTGGCATTGGTTAGCTTAGACCTTTAATTTAGGTTATTTAAGTATGGTAAGCACATTTAACTCTAATTAGTAAGAGGGAGTTAACCACTATAAGTTGGAAGTTATGTCATTGCGTCACATCGGGGTGAGGTAGAGTTCTAGCTATCAAGAAGACAAGAGCATAAACTCTATCAGTATTTATTTCCTCCAAATTGCTACTGTTTCTATAATGGAAGCACCTGGTAAGTGTTAGAATTTAAGGTTAAGAACAACAAGTTTATTTTTTATCAGGAAAAAAAAAGAAGATTATTTTTAGTTGCATGTTTCAGTTTCTTACTTATATTTGTTGAGTGAACTTATCAGTAAATTATAAATAATAAATAAGATCTAATATTTTCTAACTAGTACATCGTATTTTATCGTGTTCTACTTATTTCATTTTGATGAAAGACTGATAGCAATTAACAAAAAATTCTTTTTGGGTAATATGAAATTAACAAAGTGTTAATATATTCTGATAATTTGCAAGAAAATATATGTTTTTGTAATTAATTAGTTAATAAATTTAATCTTAAAACTAAAAGGATAAAACCAAATCATAATCTAGCTACTTGCCCGTGTTAATTATTAACTAAATTTTATTCACAAAATTAACATGAATGGAACAAAATATTATGATAATATAACGTCATAGTCAGAACTAAATAAATTCATAATGTTAAAATACTGAAGAAAATATTCATATAATTAGTTATGGAACAAGATATTTAAAAGTATATAGAAACTTATCATGGTAAGTTTCATCCAAACACTTTTAGACAATATAAATCAGCGTCGACTCATCGAACTAATCTCTGGAGTAGTCAATATTAACCGTAATCTTTGGAATTTACGGGTACATACGTATCATAGTGCCTCTTCTTTAAGAACGACTTGATCTAGTCATCGTTTTAAGTACGTGTCATGGTTCTATTGCACCAAATTATGAAAATAATCGAACAACTTCTCGTTAATCTTAGCATGCAAACACCAGGGTTATCGTTCTGGTCGACTGGTCCCCAACTAACAACCATCAGGGTCCCCACATCCTCATTGGCTGGTCCCACTTTCGAGGAGCAGCCAATTAGAGCCACCAATAGGAATTGACCTATGAGAGGTTTGCTGAGGCAAGTGGAGCCCGTGACGTGAACCTGCCGACACAGTAGCCAACATTCTCACCAGAGTCGATGGAAAGCAAAGTTAGTGGGTGGTGGCGCCGGCAATTAATGACGTGGACGGTGATGCTAACATGGATGTAGCTCAGTCAAAGAAGAACTAAACTGTTCGGGTATGAAATCGTACTAACTGCCATTAGCTTATGGCCTGTGGAGGTTTTGTTATCGTTATAAAGTACAAACGCTTTTCGCCTCCAGCCGAGCTTTCATTTCGATGATTTCCATGCTCGGAGAAAGGTGCTCTCTCCGTCTCTGTTTCGTTCTCGTAGCTTTTTCACCAGGTATCATTGGCAACTTGCCTGATAAAATGAATGTAAGATTAGATATTTTTTACCTACATAGGGGGTTTAGTTTTTCTTTTCTTTTTTTTCTTCAAAAGATTAGATATTTTGTTTGTATCAATATTTAGATTTTAATATGCATGTGAAGTAAGAAATTTCTATCAAATATACATTTGAAAAGAAAAACCAATAAAAGGGCTAGATAAGGGGTGCAACCAGACATAAGAATTAGTAGAGGTAAACTTTTAAACATAGGGTTTAGTGGCAAACACTATTAATTTTTTCAGCAAAAATATTTTTGAATTTTTATATTTTAATTAAAAATATTTTTTTGTCAACCTCAAAGGAAATAGACGTGCACAACCAGTGCCATGCACTATATGTTATATCAAAACTTGTATTTACACTTCACGTCAAGATCCTTTATGAATAATTATATTTATAGTCTTAAACCTTTATGATTTTGTTAATTGAATTTTATACTTTTGAGTATCTATACGAATTAATTAAAAGTAACCCTAAACCTATGTAAAATGATTGTCTTTGATTAATCTGTATAGGTATATGACTTCATTGAGAAAATTGTGAAAAGTTTATGACTATAAATATTCGAGATAACTATACTTATAGTCCTAGACCTTTCATAATATTTCAAATTAAATCCTATACCTATGTGAATTAATCAAAGGCAATCTTATACCTATGCAGATTAATCAAAGGCAGTCCTTGATATAGCATTTCAATAGAAAATCTCAAAGATATATGACTCAATTAGAAAATGATGAAAGGATTAGAATTACAAATATAATTAACCTATATCTTTTAAAATAACATTAGATACCCTATAATACGAATTATAAACTATAGAAAAGAAAATTAGTAAAGACATACATATTGCAGCGTACTTAAAATATGCTATTTGAGAAGATATATCTAATTACAGTTTAATATACAAAAGATATAATTCAAAGATTATCTCTATCTATAAATATTCACTTATGAATTACTTTTGTTTTTCACAAGTTAAAAGAATTCCTTTGTTTGTAAAAGGTCTTTTCAATAAGACGATTTTTCACTTAAAATGGACCATAACAAATAATCCATTATATGTGTTCTAATACAAAATTGATAATTGTCATTTGCAATTAAGTAGGTAATAAAATATGTGTAACTCAATCATGGATAGACATGTGTCTCTATTATCGCTTATTTACTCATGATGAGTTTATTAGATTGAAATTATGTAATTCTCATATTTGTCCACTAACCCATGCAATCACTATACTACGAGAATACATTATCATATATTTGCTAGAAATATAAGGCATCTTTACTAATGAATTGATCTAAGTAGATTTAATATCATATATCCTAGGTCATATCTCACATTTTACTCTCCTTTAATTTCATTTGCTTTTATTATGTCATGATTATATTCAATCTCTCTATTAAAGAGATGATATTCATCTTTGAATACTTTTCATACGAATCAATAATCAAAATGAATGACCTTCCTCTTTTCACAATTTTCTTCTGAATTCAATTTAATTTGTTTTCTTAAAATTGTTCCATAGGATTGTATCTTGCATAATCTTTTTGTAATAACTTAAAGTAGTAAACTTTAAATTCAATCATCAAGAATTAGATAAGAGTCATAATGGCATATAATGAAATTCTTTTCAACCTCTAGGGTCTCATAGAATATAAGATGAGATCTTAAGACTTATATTAATCCCTTTTAAAGTCTTTTTTTTACATATATGGTATAAGTTATGTGTTGTGGAATTTGCTCACTTTATTTAACTTAAATGTCTTTTATTCAAAAAATACCCATACCATGTTGAATATTTAGCTTAAGTTCACTTATTTATTCTAAAATTTTTCATATACACAAATCTCCTCCCTTAATTTGCATTTGTATACCCTTATATACATAGGTTGTTTCCTTGAGAACATAATGCATAGTTCATTGTATCTTTTATATACCTCAAAATTCTCTTTATTACCTTTTAATGTGCTTGTTCTAAATTTGATGGATATCTACTCACCATCCCAATAATGTAACAAATATCCAAGCATGTACATATTATCACGTATATAAGATTTCTAACTACATTGAAATAGGGAACTTCTTCATTTGTTTCCTTTCTCATTGCGATGTCAGAAAAAATCTCTTATTGAGACCTTTACCTTTAACAATAGAATTATCAATTAGTTCACTATCTTGCATACGGAATCGTTTAAGAATTCTTTGAATATATGTAATTTAGGAAAGTGATAACAATCTCTTTGAACGATCTCTTGTAATTTTAACTCCAAGAATGTATAAAACTTCATTCATGTCTTTCATTTTAAATTCAAATGATAACTGTTTTTTAAATTCCTTAATGAACACACAATTATTACAAAAAATCAATATATCATCCACGTATAAAGATAAAATCGCAAATTTATCTTTGGATCTCTTAATGTACACATAATGATCCTCATCAATAATTTGAAAATCATATGAAATGATTATGTTACGAAAATAAATGTACCAATGTCTTGAAGACTTGTTTAGGCCATAAATTGACTTTAATAATCAACACACTTTATTTTCTTACCCTTCCTTAACGAAACCTTTAGGTTATTTCATATAGATTTGTTCCTCTAATTCTACATTAAGAAAAGTAGTCTTTACATCCATTTGATGTATTTCAAGATTTGTATTGGCTAATATAGCCATAATAAGATGGATTAAAAAAAACTTTATAATAGGTGGAAAGGTTCCCTCATAATTAATTCTCTCCTTATTTGTATATCCCTTTACTATAAGACATACTTTATATCTTTTGATATTGTCATCAACCTTTCAATTTATCTTGAGAACTCACTTGTTCCAAATAGTTTTTAGTCCTTCAAAGAGTTCAACTAAATCCCACACTTGATTGGACCTTAAAGAAGTCATTTTTTCTTCAATTTCTTTCATTTATTCCTCTTTAATAGGTCTTGCAAGAGTTTCATTTATATTTCTTAGATCTTCCTCTTACTGGACAATCACATTAACTTTCCTTTTAATCTTTAAACGAAAAAAAAAAACATATTCGTGATTCATCTTATTACTTTCATACGGATTAGTCATCATAGGTAAACTTTCAGTGGAATTGCTTCCACTTAGTTGAAGTTCCTCTTTTTGATTTCTTATAATAAAATCATGTTAATTAAGAGTCTCATATAAAAATATGTCTTTTCCTATTTCACCTTACTTTGAAAAATTATTCTTTAAGAATGTTACCTCTTGTGATTTAAATTTAATTACTCATTTATTTTCTTATTCACCAATGAAAACAAATGCTTTTAAGTGTTAAATTTCCAATGTTTGTAAGAGAGATTATAAACATAAGCAGTGCACCTCCAAGGTCTGAGATATGATACGTTAGGTCTTCTAGCAATCCATAACTCATACAGTATATCAGTAACTGATTTTATGAGAACTCGATTGAGTATATAAATAGCTATTAGTAATGTATCATCCCTAAACATGACTGGTAAATTTTCTGACATCATCATAGACTTAATCATTTCTAATATTTCGTCTTTCGGTAGTACCATTTTATTGTGAGATTCTAGGAATAGTTAACTACCTTTTTATTCCTTTTTACGTACACATAATTTTAAATGTATCAAACAAATATTTTTATCCTTAATCAATTTGTAATGCTTTTATTTTTCTATTTAGTTGATTTTTAAAAAAACGCATATACTTTATGAAACAATATAATTCTTCTAATTTATGAGAAATAAAATAAATGTGGCCATAACGAATATAATCATATATGAAAGTGATAAAATATATTGATTCACGTGTTGTCCTTACATTCATTGGACTACAGATGTCCGAGTGGACTAATTGCAATGGATGTGAATCTCGTATTCCCTTTCTAAATGACGTTCATGTTATTTTATTAGTTAGATAATGTTCACAGTAGGTAGATCTACTTGACTTAGATTACTTTAAAAGCTTTCTTTAACTAATCAACTTATTCGATTTTGACCAATATAGTATAATCTAGTGTGCCTTAAAGTTGCATCAATGTTAAAGTTACTAAATATAAATAATAAATAACTAATGTTATTATCTTCATTCACAACATCTAGTATAATAAGACCATCAAATATAAAACCATGACTATGGTAAATGGTTCCAAGGTGTAAATCTATTCCATTACTATGGAAGTTCACATTAAATCCAAACCTAACTAACATTAACATAGAAAAAAGATTTCGATGAATTTGTAGAGCATATAACACTTTATGCAGGATGAGAGATCGACTATCGCCTATGAATAATTTGTATGTGCCAATCCCTTATACAGCACTTTTAGAATTATCACCTACATAAAGCCATCGACTTTATTGTGAGAGTTTACAAAACTCGACGAAGGTATCTCTATCTTTCGTTATATAGTTGGTTACTCTTGAGTTTATAATCTATAAAAGATATGACCCAATTAGAAAAACATAATTGTTGTAATTAGAAACTTATTTATAATTTTATTTTAATAAAACAAATTAGTTTCATTTTATTGGAAAACTTGTTTATGATAATTTTATTCTAATTAGAAACTAAATTTTTTTCAACTAAACTAATTAGTTTATATTAATTAAAAAACTAAGTAATAATAATTTTTATTGTCATTTTAATGTAAAACAATAATTGGATTACAATACAATTGCCTCAAGCCTTATTAATTAAATTTAAAATTAAAGAAATACAAAAACATATCAAGATTGCAACCCAAAAAGGACATGAACCAATTAATTATGATCCATTCCTTTTATTATTATTATTATTATTATAGGTTTTGTTCTTTTTTTACAGATGGCTTGACCGACACGTGCACTGCATGCATACCATCTTCAACCTTTAATTTGTCCCTTTTTTTTTTCTATTGCTTTTAGTACCAATGACCTAAATCTAGTTAAACACACTCTCACTAACAGATTTTGTATCTTTTTTTCCTTATCTGCTTTGATGTAAAAGGATGTAACAAATCTATTATAAAACTATTTTTTCATTAACAGGCAACCAAGAGAACTCATTGATTGGTTATAATGTTTTCTATTTTTTTGTCATGCTTATATAGCCCACTACTCAAGAACACATCTTTATTCTTTTGTTCCCAAAATTCAACAAACCATCAATAGGAAAGCATTTTTCTCAATCCCTCCAAAAAGCATTTTGGCTCCATTAATAATGTTCACAAATTTCCTGAACCTTTTGGACTTTAAAACAAAAAGGAATGAAACCAGAAGAATGAAAAATAATTTAAAAAACAACAACAACAAGACAATAGCATCTAAGAAAATGGAAGACTTTCTAACACAAAATTATTCATGCTAACCACATTTAATTATTATATTAAACAAAATATTTTTGTGATAAACTTCAATATTTAAACATGATGAAGATAAATATTTTTTTCAAGATAAACTCGATAAATAATCTATTATGCATTTTAAATTCCTGTTCTGATATTAATGTTAGAAATTAAAAATAATCCCTAAAATTAGGTCAAAATCATTCCGCGATTAAATGCATCTAAAAACAATCACTTACGAATTTGTTTTTGTTTTCCACAGTTTATGAGGATTCTTTTATTTGTGGAAGATATTTTTATTAGACGATTTTTCACTTAAAATGGATCATATCAAATCATCCATTATATGTATTCTAATTCAAAACTAATAACTATCATTTATAGTTAAGTAGGTAACAAAAAATATATAACTCAATTATGAGTGGACATATGTCTCTATTAATTACAAACAATATGATATAATTATCTTAATTTGAATATATAAGTAATCATATATATATGTAAGTGTAATATAAAACTAAGTGAGATTGGAAAATAAATGCATATTGATAGAAAAAGAGAAGATAAGAGAGGATGGGTACTATAACATATATTTATGAACATTTCATCCTTTATCATTACAATTATGACACTAATATATGTGATAATTATAATTTAAAACTAGTTAATTTTTGTGATTTAAAGTAAGAATGTAATTAATGTATGTACTAACTAGAGTTTTATAACAAGAAAACTTTATTAGTATAAGAAAAGAAGTTTGAAATGACATACAAGGGTGTCTTACCATATATATAGTTTAAAATATAGTTACAATTTTTATTATGAACTAATTTTAATGGTAGCATTGCATTGATAACTCTAATTTTATTTGTAAAAATATAGGGATAACTTCTCATTATGTCATTTTAGCATAAAGTGTCATTTAACCTTATTATTTTTGTTCATGTTTAGGTTAGACCATAACGTTTCAAAATGATCAAAAAGAAATATAATATTTCAAAAATGTTTAAAATAAACTCTAACATTTTGGAGACATTTAAAAAAAATCCTAACCCTAACTTTTATTAAGTCATCTCGTTATATGTTAAGTGACACATTTTTATTTGTCAAAAATTTTAAGTAGATCTCTCACTACTACGTGGATTCCAATTGAAAAATTTGTTCCAGAGCCCTATAGCTTTCAAGTAGCTTATGTTGTAACATTGTACATGTTATAAGAGATAGCTCAATTGATAGTGCATCAACTTGAAATCAGGAGGTTGTATGTTTGATCCATGCTCGTATAGTTGCATCAAATGGTGTCATTTTCAACTTCTGCCTCTATCTTTTCCAAAGTAGCACTAATAATGACGTTGTTTTTCTTCTCTTCTCTTCTCTTCTCTTCACTCCCCCTTCATGTTTCTTTTCCTCTAGTTGATGCCACTCCGTTTTACTCAATAAACTTCCATGAAAGTCATTGAATTCAATTGAAAATATTCTTTATGAAGGAAAGTGTACTTCCAATTTAAGTTACATTATTGGCTTAAGAAGCGGTGACTTAAAAGGGGATATAAGTCTAAGAATTTCAATAATGCATCTAAAGTTGTGTCGTACCAAAAGAGATGAAGGAAGAAGTTAAAAACAATTCTATCTTCAATTTAGGAATAAAGAAAAAAAAGGAAAATTACAACATAATTGCTTAAGTGTAGATTGAACATAGGACCTCTTGATTTTTAGGTTGATGCTCTACCAACTATGCTATCTCTTATAACATGTACAGTATTAAAATATAAGCTATTTGAAGGTTATAATGTTTTTGGTCAAATTTTCAAGTAGGATTCACATGGCAATGCCGAGTCCACCCCTAACTTTCAACCAGAAGAACTTTATAGAGAGGGGGAGACCTTGAAGGGATCTAGCTTTGCTATGACGCATAGACACCATGGGAACTGTTTAATTAATGGTGTCGCTGTCCCATGGTTGGCAAACAGGAAAACAATACCGAATTTGCATTGTACACAAGCGCTTCTCCATGTTTATTATACATTAACATTATGCACTCTGAAAATGTTTTCTTGGACGATCGGCTTTATTGTAAAATTAATGATTATCAAACATGCTCTACAAAAATAGAATTCCTATGGTCATAATTGGTTAACTTTATAATTAATTAATTAAAAAATCTTGATTTGGACATGTCCTTTGCGTATAAAATCAAATGGAACCGGGGATTAACATAGCATCATAGTCGTGCTTAATCACTATATAAGTAAGGTTTATTCCTAATTAGTTTGCATCCCTTCCTGTCTCTTATTACAACTCTTTTCTCTCTCCAAAACCCCTCTTTATATAACAAATCACGGCCACACCACAAACCCTTCATACATAGTAAGTACACAACTGATCTTAGTCAATTCAACTCCACCTCTAGCGCTGATGAGCTCAATCATGGCCATGGCCATTGACGGCTTCCATGATCTTGACTTCACAATTTTCAACACCACTGCTACCACCACCACCACCACCACCACTACCACCACCGATTCAAGTGAAAACGACTATGACCATGCATGTAACTGGAACGATTGGTCCCCAGTTGTTGACTGGGAAGCTTTATCAAGTGACAGAAATGACTTTCAAGATCTCATAGAATCTATGATGGATAATATCGATGAAGGATTCAATCAAAGTCCGCTCACCGATCAGGAGACTTGTAACTCGGTCTCCACTTCTAATGACACCATGCTTGTGGACGATGAAACTAGCGGCGAAGATCTCAAGGGCTTGAGATTGGTCCATCTTTTGATGGCCGCCGCCGAGGCTCTTACCAACTTCAACAAGAGCCGCGAACTGGCTCGGGTGATATTGTTTCGGCTCAAGGAGTTGGTCTCCCCTCAGGATGGAACCAACATGGAACGACTGGCCGCGTACTTCACCGAGGCCTTACAGGGTTTGCTTGACGGTAACGGTAATATTCACGGCAAACATTCCGTCGCCAATGGGCCCCATCACTACCACAACCGTGATGACCAGCATCATTCGGACGTGCTCACAGCGTTTCAGTTATTGCAAGACATGTCTCCCTATGTAAAGTTCGGACATTTCACTGCTAATCAGGCTATTCTCGAAGCTGTAGCTCTAGACCGGAGAATCCACATCGTGGACTTCGATATCATGGAGGGTATTCAATGGGCTTCATTGATGCAAGCCTTGGCGTCAAGAAAAGATGGTCCATCCACACCCCACCTCAGGATCACTGCTCTTTCAAGAGCCGGTAATGGTCGGAGGTCGATCGGAACCGTTCAAGAAACTGGTCGTCGTTTGACTGCCTTCGCAGCGTCTATTGGTCAACCCTTCTCGTTCCATCAGTGTAGGTTAGACTCTGACGAGGCTTTCAGGCCATCTTCTTTGAAGTTGGTGAGAGGAGAGGCATTGGTCATGAACTGTATGCTACACCTCCCTCATTCCGTGTACTGGTCGCCCGATTCGGTTGCTTCTTTTCTATCCGGATCCAAGAAGTTAAACCCGAGATTGATTACACTAGCGGAAGAGGAAGTGGGACCCATTGGGGAGGGAGGGTTTGTTGGGCGGTTTATGGACTTATTGCATCATTTCTCCGCCATGTTCGACTCCCTGGAGGCGGGTTTTCCGATGCAAAGTCGGGCTCGGGCTCTGGTAGAAAGGGTGTTTCTGGGTCCGAGAATAGCCGGGTCATTGTGTCGGATCTATAAGGCCCGTGGGGAGGAGGAAAAGGGGTCATGGGGAGAGTGGTTGGCTGCGATGGGGTTCAACCAAGTAAACTTGAGCTTTGCCAATCATTGTCAAGCAAAGCTTTTGCTGGGACTGTTCAACGATGGCTATAGGGTGGAGGAGTTGGCTTGCAATAGGCTTGTCCTTGGATGGAAAACTAGGCGTTTACTCTCTGCCTCTGTTTGGACTCCCAATTTTGGCCCTGATTTGTAAATTAATTGCGTTTTTATTCAAAATTTTGAGGCCATTAGCGCGTTCTTCTCATATTTTTCTCGCAATTTCGTTTAAAACGCCGAGGAATAATTTTATGATGAGATTGAGAGGGACTATAAATTTAAATGTCATTTTTATATTACTCTTTTGTAAATTTGGTTATTTCGTAAGAAATTAGAGCTTTTACTTATTTAACTTGGTAGAAAGTGAGTTTTATCAGATTGAGATCTCTTGTTTGTTTGTATTGATGTGGTTACCTGTCAATTGTTTGCTGACAGTTTCGAAAGCTCCCATCAGCACAGCACGCAACTGAGCAAAGAATGTCAACAGATTTAGAACTATTCATCCTTATTTTTCGCTCTCTTTTTTCTCAAGGTTTTATAAGAATGAAAAAAGTGGAGAAAAAAATATTAAATTAAATTATAATATTTGTGTACTTAAAAAAAAGAATTATGATATTTTAAAAATATTTAAAAATAATTTTGAAACATTCAAGAAATCAAAATTTCTTTACATAGTTTTTAAACTCTTCTAAAAAGTTAAGAATCATTTTTAACGTTTAAATCTGATCTAAATTTTATTTCAAAAGTTAGAATGTAATTTAAACTTTTATGAAATAATGAATAAGAACTTGACAAATGTAGCCTTGCCCGATAAGGTAAGTTCTTTTTGCAGTAATATTTTTACAAGTTAAATCATTTTAAATATTTTACAATATGAGAAGATTAGTAAATCTAAGTCAAATTTCTTGTCAAAATATTAAATATCATATTTATAAATAAATTTATTTTTATATTTGATTTATTGAATTGGTACTCCTCTAAAAATTTTAATATTTAAAGTTTTTTATATGTATTAATAATAATTCAATCTATTTTCAAAAATAAAATTTAAAAATATTTAAATATAAAAATATTTTTATAAACTTTAAACACAAAAATTATAAAGATAAAAATATATTTAAATTAATTAAATTTTTTAAGAAATTTCAAATTTTTGTTTTAAATATCCATAAGTTCCTTATTAATAATATTACAATTGGAATACATATGTATTTTTCATAAATTATAATATGTAAATATTATAAAATGAAGATTGAGATTTATTGGATAACTTTTCAAAAAAGCTAATATTACTCTCTATTATTCCTTCAGAATATTCTAGCTGAAAAGGAATTCTCAAATAGTTTTTAATGTTAAATGCTATGAATTCAAATCTTAATATTGCGGTCTTTGAAGAGAGGATTTTCTAAGGAATTATTTACAGATTTTGTTGTTACTTAATATTGAGTGCACTCTAGTCTACTATCTACAATCTCTTGTCTAAGTCAAGGGTTTATTAAGAAAAAAAAAAGAAGAAGAAAGAAGATACTATCAATCAGCTAAACAAGATTTGTTAACAAGAAAACAAGAGAAAATGGATTATGCATATTTCTGTCAATATGTGAGCAGTATACAGCTCTCACAGTTCATTTTCTTCTTTCGGATTTAGCGTACAACATCAGTTTCCCCTATTTCTAGGCCTCTGCAAGTCCAGTATGAGTTGACAAGTTGAATGAACACAAAAGAAAATTAAAATCTTTGCTTAACTCTTGCAAGGAGGTACTGATGTTTAGCCTCGTGTAAATTAATATTCGCTAGTCCATAATTTACCTAACAAAATCGGACGATATACGAGACGATCTTCATATGGGTATAGGGATCAATTATTTTGTATGAAGATCAACAAAATAATGTTTTTGACGGAATTGTCACAAAACGATCGATACGTTATTGATTTATTATGTTTTCTTACAGGTGTATACATATGAAAATTGCAGCTAACTTGCACCCATTATTAACCAACATTTATTATATCTCCATTTACTTGTTAATTGGCCTTCCATCTGTCAAATTTCTTAACATATATATATATATATATACAGGGAAAGCGACCATTTTGTCATATATTTTAATTAATTAGTTTATGAAAACTTAACCTCACTTGTGTTTTTTAATACAATCTACATATCGTATTAAGAAACTGCAATTAACTGCCACTTGGAAGACGAAGCATTCAGTTTGAATGGAAAAATGATGTCATTTCAATTGTAGAATTGATGCTTCGTACCATCCCAATGGTCTACCTCAACTTCAATTCTGTATGATATTAAAAGAAGAAGAAGAAGATTTAGTTAGACTTTATATCTGACCAAAAATAGATCCTAGAGGAAGAAAACAATTATAATCAAAGGTAAGATTTGTACGAAAATGCAAAAATAGGATAATAGGACACAGAAATTGAAAGGTCGAAATGTCAAACTTTACGACTACAAGAAATGGAAACGCTTTAAAATACTTATGTAATTTACATTAAGAACTTATTGAGCAATTCTAAGGCCTGTTTGAATTGAATTGGATTTTATTTTTGAATTTTTTAAATTACAAAAATTAATAAAAAATATCATAAAAATTAAAAAAAACACATTAATACAATACAAAAATCGAGATAGACAACACAAAAATTTATAAAAATATACAAAATTTAATATAAAAATACAACAATTACAATTAAAAACTCAATCAAACGGCCTATACTCGGTATCATTTTAGTCTTTAGATTTTTATTTTTTAAAAATATAAAAATTAAAAATAAAAAATACTATAAAATTAAAAAAATTAACACATTAATAAAATATAAAAATAAAAATAGCATAAAATGCACAAAATTCAATAAAATCACACAAAAATTAAAATTAAAAACTAAAACTAACAGCAATACCAAACATCTCTTAAAATTGAAAATTTATAAATAAAGTTTTCCAACTTTAAAAAGGAATATAAGATCGAAGTGTGCAATATATAAAAATATAGCTCAATCAAATTTCTTAAGTTTTTATGTTGAAATATAATATTTCTCATTGCATTTGGATTCATCTAAATCTATTTTAACTTATCACCACCAAATTCCGTCGAAACTCTTTACTAATATCAAAGTATGTAATTATGGGTTGACAGAGAGTTGACCATGCGGATAAATCCTCTTGTAAAGGAGAGATGTTAGAAATGCAAAAAGAAATATAAGAATGAGGAGGACCTAATCTAATATAAATGGATTCACTTGGGAATGAAAAAAAAAATTAATAGATTCATTTATGAAAGGCTAAAACCCGTTCAGTTTAGACGTTGAAGCCTATGTCCGACAACTATTAGAAACATGAAAATTGGGTAACTTTTTAGTTCTGATTTTTTTTATTATTTAAAAGATAAAAATTAAAAAAAATTTAAAGAAATAAAAAAATAAAAAAGCATAAAACAAAAAATACACAAAAATTAAAAAAATACATAAAAATTAAACGAAAAACTGATTTAAAAGATATTAAACTTTGCATACAACTCTCCTGTGCTGTCGTTTGTTAAAGGATCATATGATTTAGTTTTTTTATTTTTATTTTATGCATTTTTATTAATTTTAGTGTGTTTGTAATTTTTAAGTTATTTTTAAATTGTTGTGTTATATATTTTTTATTTATTTAGATTTTTATATTTACAAAATATAATCGAAAAAACGGTAAACAAGCGTATCTTTAGGGTATGTTCCGTTAGGTTATTAGTTGTAATTTTTAATTATAATTTTTGTGCTTTTATCGTTTTTTATCTGTTTTTTAAGACACGTTTAATTAGATTATTTGTTGTAATTTTTATTTATAATTTTTATATTTTTGTATTAAATTTTGTATATTTCTTTATTTTTGTACTATTTTTTATTTTTATACTATATTAGTATGTTATTTTTATTAGTTTTTATACTTTTTTTAAAATTTTTATATT
>JAOXYD010000002.1:5336480-5346555 GCA_028565735.1 Pinacopodium congolense
TATGTTATTTCTCATTTTGATACGGAGAAAGAAATCCATGTATATTAGTGTAACCTGAGTCAACCAAATAAAACTTAGCCAGGCAACCACAGCCCCTAAGAATAACCATTACTTCATAACAAAAACAATGATCACTCACTGCAAGAATTTTCAAGTCTGAATTCAGACGCTTTCTTAAATCATCAGCGAGTATAGTTCCAAGATTTACTCCATGTTCCCTGATGGTATCCTCATTAATCTGCATTGATGAATTTCAAAATCCTAAAACATTAAAAAAAAAAAGAAGCCTAAGGTCTAGATTGAAGAGTAAATAGCATGTGATGTTTACCCCTGAAATCACCAAACCCGATGTCTTCCTTAGGATCTCATCCACAAATAGTTCAACATCTGACACAGCGCTTGGATTATGAACATTATCTGACCTGTTTCTAGGATTTTGTGCATTACCTGATGGTTTAGTAGCTTTTACTGCATCGTTCAAAGAGGTACCAGTATGTCAAAAACAGTTCTAAAAACATTGTCCAAAAACCAACTATAGAATTATGCCAATGCAGAAATTTTATTGGCAATAAGCCCCAACATGCCACGGAATTACCTGAGACATTTGTGGACTTCTTATCTGTGGGAGTAGACTTCAGTGCAGGACTTTCCGTCGGGCTTGCATTCTCTACAGTACTGGAAATATTAACGGAATCAGATGGGACAAAAGCAGCTAGATCAGGAGGATAATCCTTCCCTACTGGTGGGTTAGCCTGCAAGGACGTTCACATTTCACTAATCAAATTGCGAAGCAATCAAGAAGTAAAAGAAAGAAATTAACTTTCAATACCTCCAAGTCTACATATGAAGAATCTCTTCCAACTGATTTGAGAAATTTGTCAAGATCTTCAGCACTAAGAGCTGAACACAAAAATTACTAAATTACCAAGGGATAAATATACAGCCACCATACGGGACAGTATAGACATTGATTTGAACAAAATGGCAGTATTACACGCATAAGCAGCTGTCTAAGCACTAAAAGTTTGAAGTTAAATTTAACAAAAGAAAGCAATTCATGCAAACTAATGGCCAAAAAAGCTTCAAGCAAGGAAGCACTTTGGGACTTACAAATGGATGTATCATTAGACAGGGGGTGGAAGATGCACTTGTCTTGAGCTTTAAATCCTTTATCGAGCAACAGGGAAACATGTCTTCATGATAGAAATATGGAAGTTAATCCAAACTGTATATTCTGTAGACATAAGCCTTAATAGAACAAACTTTTAAATAATTCATCACTAAATTGAACGATGAGGGTACTCAATCATCACCAAATCATTCATAAATTTTGATGCTAACCTTGATTCATTAGTATGAAGTAACAACAAGAGACAAGTCCCAAATAAGAGACACGTCTGGACTTTTTTGACTGAAAATGTTACACTATCTATCATGGAATATTACTAAGAAATACAAGAGTCTTGAAAAGTCCCAAAACTAAGTCCCACAGGCTCTTGAAACCAGAAATAGCACCTTCCAAATTACTAAATAAATATTTTAAAACCATTTGGTTAATGACTAGATTTAGAAATAAAAAGGTGTCAATGTTTCTCTTTTCAAATCCAGCTCCCCATGGCTGGATGCTTGGAGCCTAAGAGCAGCTAAAGGATAAGTGGAAGGACACATTAAAGTTTGTCTTATGATTTGTTTGTAGGCAATGAAGGTTAACCTAGAACAGGAGACTTTACTCTCTCAATACTGCACAGACTGCATGATCAACAGAACAATATTCAATATCAGAATCAACTAGAATCAGCAAAACATTATAGAGATATCTATCAGTCAAACAAAACCCAATTATAGGACATCCACTCGGAAAATGGAAATTTTAAAAATGAAAAACAGATAAAATCAGTAACCTTAGTAAAAGCAGTCTAGTGCTCACCTTGCTGACTCATTGATGAGAGCAAATGGAGTAACACAACCCAGAGGAACCTTATAAAGTAAGAGGATGGAGTTATTGGATAGTGAATAATTATGAAGTTTCCACACTTCATCTAGCTACTATAGTGAAAAGGTACTTCGTAAGCTCATTAACAAAAACAAAAACATAGTCTCATTCACATAGCTTTCCTCTGTTAAATGTGGGGAGATTTGGAAATGTTGCCCCAGCCTATCCAAATACTCATTAACAGTTTAAATCCAGGTTCTTCTTTACAGGATACCACTTCTATTGCTCTAGGTTACGCTTTCAAACCAATGGGCTTGAACATTAGGCATAGTAACTTTCTTCATAAGTTGAACACTGAGAGACCACCCAGATTTTGTTATTGGTTCCAAACTTTTGTTCAACTTCTTAGGCTGCTAGAAGTAACAAGTGCTCCAACTACCAGACATTTTGATCCCTCCAAAATGCTGATTGAGCTTTCCAATAATTCAATCAACATTAATCTGATCCTTTTTTCAACACATCCAATATTGATACCAAGCATAAAAGATGATGCAAAAATTTGATCTATGGCATAGCAAATTATTGCTTAAAAATAGAATTTGCTGCTCAAGAGTGAGTCAATCTTGAGATCTAATAGTTAAAATTTGCAATAACCAGCACGGTACAGGTAAAAGGAGGAAAAAAACAAAACAACCAATCAAAGAATAAGTGGGATAGACATTAGGAAACTGAAAGAATATACCTGAAGTATCTCTGCTAAAGCTTCTTCTGGAGCCATCCTTATACCTCCTTTCCCCAAACCAAGCCTCTGAGATAAAACTATTTGCTTTAAGGCATAAGTAACCAGTATAAACATTATCTTTTGAAATTCCATATACAAGAAAAAGGTGAAAGATGGATGAATCTTCACCTTTCATATCTACTTTCGTATCTGTGAGAGCAGAAACAATGTAAAACCGACTTTTCTTGTCCTGCATAACTAAGCAAGTGCAATTATTGAGCTTTAAACACCTAAAATGGCAGTTAAAATCAAAGAAATCTGTAGATCTCACCTTCAAGAATAAGTTTTTACTTAGTCCAGCTCCTTTATCCCCAACATACTTAGCCTGAAGGGAAATGAAAAGGTCTTGCATCAGCAAATAAATATTTGTTCTAGGACAGAGATGAATCGGATGTTTAAAAATCAAGCCATATACTAGTTCTATTGAGTATAACTTAACCTGAGCTTCAACTGTCAAAACGACAGGATGTTCATTCTGGGAAAAATTAATTTGAAGCTCCTAAAAAAGAACCCAAATATCTGTATTAGTTCATGGCATTAAAGAAAAAAAAAAAGCACTAAGTCAGGCACTCCAATATTATACAACTACCAAATATATAACAAATTAGAAATTTCATCACTAACCAATTCAGCTACCTATTATCATCTAGAGTGATTGAAAAACTTCCAAATCGAGTTCCAATCACCTCACACAGATTTGTTGCTCTTATTAAAAAAAAGGCATGTGTAACAACATTTTTACGGAAACAATTTCCAGCTATTTATTATTAAAAAACATTGATTACGTGAGATAAAATACAACAATGAACCACCATATTTATGGCATTTTCTCAGCCAAATACTAAAAAGGAAGACACTGGTCATAACATTTTGTTCCCACTTGACCAGATTAACCAGTAATGAAGAATAGAAATTAAATCCTCACGTTTCTTGATGTAGAATAATCACCATATCAAATCTCTGATTTTTTCTTTGATACAAAAATCTAAATTGGCGAAAGCTAAACAAAATTTAAAAGAATATGTAAACGCCGTAACCGGAAGATCATAGAATGCGAGTGGAAACCAAAACAACGCTCGAGCTAACCAAAAGATTACAAAAACGTCCAATATTCATCAACCATGACTGTAAACAGCTGCAGAACAGCAGAAATGATCATACTATCGACTACAAAATTTCATAACAGCTAATGTAAACCAATATATCTCATATCCATCACCAATCACACTAACAAACGACGTTAAGAATATCAAATTGAGGTAGAACAAGAAAACTCTGTTTATTATTTTTTTCATTCAACCATTAGCAATAGAGTCAATGAGTAATTTAAGAGAAAAAGGTTAAAGTGAAACGAAGAACCTTCAAGTGAGCAAGCAACTGGTCCTTGGTGAAACCCATATCTTCGTTTTCAGCTTTAAAGTCCCGGCGGCAAATCAGAGAGCAGAGGAAATGGCAGCAGCCGTGACTAGTGATGGCCGACGGTGGAGGTGGGAATAATAGCCTAAAGCTAAAGCAAACAGCGCAACTAAGTTCGCGTTACTGACACGGGTTTTCAGATTTTGGATCTGCTTATTTTGTGGATTTTCAGGTCATAATATGTGTGGGTCTGACCCAATACATGGTCACTTAGCCCGGTCAATTGAATACGAATACTGTACCGGTATTAATACTAAATTTATTTTTAAAATAGTGTTGTACCGGTCAATGCCAGTAGAGTTTCAGATAATTTTTTTAAATATAAATTATTTCTTAAATTTTATAAAATTTATAAAATAGTCTATAAATGTATAATATTGTATAATTTTTAACTTAACTTTAAATAAAAAAAGTCAAAATATAAAATTTTTATTAATTTTTTATTTTTCAGTACCCGCAGGTATTGGTAATACCAGTCAGTACTGACCGATATTTAAATTCAGTACAAAATTACAAAATTTTATACCAAATTCAATTCGGTATTCTCAGTACTAATATGAAATTTAAAACTTTGATTAAATAACATCAGAACAAGGGTACGTATTATTGTATTGACCCTTTTTTTTTTCCTAAGAGCAATTTAAAATAGCTCCTAATATTTATTATATGATAATGTTTTATAGCGTCTAATCAAGTTAGTGGAATTAACAAAATAAATACTCTAGTATTTATTCAAATAGACTATTACTTTTGATGATGTAATGTCATTTTGTTAAAATAAAAACTCAAGTGTTGAACTTTATCAAACTCTTGACTAAATACTATTTTATTTTATTGAAATTAAATTTTAATTATTATTTTTTTCTTTGGTCACGTACACCAGCTGTATCCCATGTGATAACTATTACTGGTTGAGCAAATGTCATTTTGATGAATTTGTTAGTGAGAACGTAGGTTCTAGTTGATCTATTTGTTTTTATTTAATACTATTTTATTATTAATGAATCCGTTGTCAGATTATTTGTCTCAGGAGATGAATACTTGTCTCTCCAGAGATCAAATTCTCCTTTTCTTGTTAATGAATTTGTAACACCAGAACCAATACACAACAACATCACATTAAGACAATTGCATGATTCATGCTTGATCTGAACAAGCTACGAGCAATAATAAATACCCTATTATCCCAGATAGATGGTTATGGATCACATGATGTGTTGTGATCATGAAATCATCTTTTGTAAAATATATATAAGGCCACGTGATCCAATTAGAGAGAGCAGGAGTGGCCGTAATCATAGTGGGCCCGGATGGACAACAGCCCAGATTGGAGCTGAGGAAAGGACTCAGATGATAAACAGCGGTGTCAGTAGGGAGCAAAACTTGAAAAGACCAAATACAATGTAGACCTGTTGAAGAAGCAATTCAGGATGGGACCTCAGCTCATAATTCCATTGCAAAAAAGGACAGGACATGTGCGATCTTCGGCTTTAGCTTTTGACCAGGTTCCAAAAATTGCCCGAAAAGTTACTTACTGGATTAGACATATCATATCTGATCTGATACCGTCATGAAATTTCGATTTTGCCATATTTTTAACTAGCCAGAGCAGGATTTGTACTCTTTAGAGGAAATTCTAAATCATATCTGGAGTAGCCAAGTTGATATTTGCTGAAATTGAATAATTTCGAGGTGTCATCTTTCTGCAGATAAAACCAGAATCATCAGGAGTCAGAATGTTCCTGAAGCTGTGAGGTTTTGTATTTCTATAGTTATTCTGCTGATGCCAAAGATTGAATGTTTATCCAGCGAGACTTCCATTTACATACAGAGAAGGATGCGAAAATCTTTTCCCACATTTTACTTGTTGGCGTAGAGAACCATAAGAATTGCTATAATCGCTTGCAAGTGAAAACTTGTGTAAATAAACAAGCAACGTGCAGGTGGTTTCAAGTTTCCACTTCTGTACATCTTTTTCCAGGTATTCTGACACATGAAGAATCAAACTTTCACTCTTTTCAAAGTGTCAGCAAACTGTAATTGCTCTGGCATTTAATATACTTGACCTTTTACTTCCGCAACAAGACATTGAATTAAATAAAAATTCACTACCCCTCTTTTATTCCATCAACTATAATGTACGAATATTTTTTAATATTACACAGTTTTGAATAATTCAAAGTACATAATTTCTGTAGAAACTCACATGAGACTTGAGCGAGCACCCAAAAAAAAGAAAATTTTTTTTCCTGTCACCATGTGAGTCTCTTCTCCTAACACCAATATCCTATGATATGAAAATACAAGGTTACTGTCAGTAATGTTTTCTGGGAACATAGGACGAAGATCATGAATCGACCCGAACGAACAAAAGAATTATAATCAGTAGTAGCTTTAATGAATCTTGGGCTTGAAACTAATCAGCGAAGCTCCACAGACGAATATCACCTTCGTAAAAATCATCCAACGTCGGTGGATTGAAAGAAGCCCCGCTGAACATTTGATCAAGATACTTGGGAGATTGCAGACAGTCATAGCTGAACAACGAATCCAACATGCTAATTTGTTCGTTGTAGGGCTCAAGAGGTTGCATGAGGGAAATACCATCATCAAACTGGTCACAAGGAGAGGAGGCCATTGAAGGAGATGAGGAGGAAGATGAATAAGAAGGAAAAGACGGTGATGATGCCGGTGGCGTGGCCTCGGTCGGGGTGGTGGTGGCGGTGGCGGCGTTGTCAGTAAAGCTATTGGCAGCAGCTGCAGCCGCTCTCTGGATGGATTTTGGAGACATGACAGTGTCAGGAATGTAATGATAGGAAGTGATTGGAAAGTTGAGATTAGCAGAAGAGCCCTTCAGGCATAGAAGTGCAGCATCATAGGCTCTAGCAGCTGCTTCAGCTGTAGAATAAGAGCCTAACCATATTCTTGTCTTCTGATTTGGTGCTCTTATCTCTGATACCCACGAACCCCAGCTCCTCATTCTCACACCCTTGTACTTCTTTTTACACGATGATGATGATGATGAGGAGTAGCAGGAGGAGGAGGAAGAGGAAGAGGATGGTGATTTAGCCATTGGCTTTTCTAATTCCATCTTCTGCTGACTCTTCACCATTTGCTAAAAGACTTGAACCAACTTCAGAATATTGAAGCTTTCTTCAATGGAGGTGTTGCTGTTGTTGAAGGATCTAGTTGGTGTAGCTTTGATGGTTTGGAAGTGAAAAAAAGGGAATGAGACCTGATGGTGGAGGAGGAAAGTTTTGATATTTATAGAGAAGGGTAAGCTTCGTCAAAACATGGGCATACATTGGATGACAGATGTACATATTAAAAGGGTCCATGGAAATCAAAGTCCCCGCATCATATCTGTCCTGCAATTATTTATATATTATTTATTAATCTAACTCTCAAGAGATGAGGATTTACATATAACCCTTTTTCTACTTCACGATTTATTAGGTGCTTAGAAAAATCGCATCATGAATGTTTCTATGCAACATTCAAGACATTTTTGCACAAAGACATAGTATGAAAAGGTAAGGAAAGTGAAGCAGTCGAATCCACCAGAGCAAACCTCAACACCAATCAAAGAAGACCCACCATGGAAAGGTTTAAAGTAGACATAAAGCAATACCAGCGTCCCAAAGTATCTTCTGGCTTAGATAGCAAGTCATCTCACATCAGTTGCCACACTTTGCAACGACTTTAGGGCCATTCATTCGTCTTTCTTCTTCTTTTATTTTTAATAATACTGAACTCTAAATAATAACTTTAGTTTAAACAATAAAAATATATTAATTAATAATAATAATAATCTACAAATAAAATTTAACTCATCAAAAGGGCAAACATGTAATTCATCTGTCGAATATATCAATAAATTAATGCAGAACATAGGATTCTTCTTCTCAATAGGCAACTTCCGGGATCCGCAGGTTTATGGTTCAAGTATAGCATTTCTGGAGGGCACAAAAGAAAAGTGTATTAAAATCCGAAGTTACACAGCTTAATTATAAAAAAAAATTGTACACACGAAATGGCAACAGTGACAAGAGTAGCAAGTAGCAACTCAAGTGTCTCATCTCTCAACTCAGAACACACACACACAACACAACACTCTACACATCATTCAAACCAGCTGTTGCTCGTCTGTCAAGCAGCTCCAAAACCGCGTCAAGCACAGAGAAAGAGCTACCCTTTGGTCTACTTGGTCAAACGTCCCTTTCCCTTGTCACAAAGATTGCGGTAATAAATTAGGACACGTACTTCTCAACGGTTTCCCGGCTCTTGCTTACGTTTGCTTGCATGTGTTGGATGACTTTTAAAATTTTAAATTACTAGGTTGATAGATATCTACCTTTATGTTCTGGAAATTCTCATTTTGTTGGGATTCTCGATGTTGGTACGGCAAAACCTACATAGTACTTTTTTCACCTGGGGAGAAGAGAAACACTTGCATCGAAATGGAGGCCACAATTCCATACGGGCAAATGTTTTCCCAATGGAAAGTAACGGAGCATCGAAAGGAAAAGGATCTCATTTATTCTCATAAATATGTAATAATATAGGACAGATAACAAAGTTAACCCTATAGATTAATGATGTAGTAACTTTAAATTAAAATTTTAATTAAAAATTTCAAATAAATTTAATTATTAAACATTTTTAAATTTATAATTGACCTAAAAAGAAGAATTTTCCTTTCCTCTTTTTGTAAACATTTTGAATTCTAATTTTTTCATTGATTGAAATATAGAATTTCACATATTCATCAACGTCAAAATAAAAGCGAATCGAGCGGAGAAGTCATGATACAAAGTTTGTCTGGAATAGAGGCGATAGGACGGTGGTCCGAAAGCCGCGTTGTCTTAACTGATAGAGGACTGATGAACTAATATGATTCATTAACATCCAGCGGACGCTAAAATGCCACAATTAACAGGTTCCATTATAATAAAAAATAATTGGTTATTTAATATTAAGATAAAAATTAAAAAAAAACGCTATCCATAAGTACATAACAGCTCAGATA
The DNA here is from genome assembly GCA_028565735.1 of Pinacopodium congolense. Classification (NCBI taxonomy): domain Eukaryota; kingdom Viridiplantae; phylum Streptophyta; class Magnoliopsida; order Malpighiales; family Erythroxylaceae; genus Pinacopodium; species Pinacopodium congolense. Next base: position 5,345,640 of record JAOXYD010000002.1, read on the forward strand.
AGGAGGGACGACGTTGTTTTCAATTCACTCTCCTATTACCTCTATTGATAATTAATCTCTAGACGAAATTATTGTCAGACAGTTTTTTTTTAATTTCTGAGTGTTATTTTTTATTTTTTAAGTAAAAATGAAATAAAATACAAATAAATATATTTTTCTTTAAATTCTATATTTTTAAAAATAGAAACAGACAATTAAGATAAAAATTACATCAAATAAGCTTTAGCGGTTGGTATTATTTATATTTTTTATTGTGAACTTTAATTTTTTTATTGTGTTAATTTTTGTAATTTTGTAATTTATATATTATATATTATATAATATTTGATACATTTGATTATAGTTTCATGATTAAAGATTATTATTTAATGATGCATGGATTTATTAATATTCAATAATGTGTATGTATATTTTTGTTATTTTTATTATATTTATTCAAATTGATATTTATTTGAGAAATAGATAAACATTAATATTAATATGAATAAAAAATAGTTATTTATTGTATATTATTATTAATTTATGTGAATTTTGACGTATTAATATTAAGTTATGATGGTTTGATGATTGTTATTTTGTTTATATTAATTCATGTTGTAATGTATTTGAGTAATATGTGAAAATTGATATTAATGAGTATAAATATTGTATGAAAATTATATTATATTTATTGTATTAATTGAATGTTTGAAACATGTTGAAATTATATTTACAAGGTATATATAATATATATAGAGACTATTTTGCAGATTTTATAAAATATATGGATTATTTTATAACATACATATTAAACAACATTATATATTAAATATATTGTTCAATATATATTAATATATTGAACAAAGATCACGCCTGTGGCCTTTAAGGACACAAGTGTGGCTTATAAAAGAGGACAGGGAACTAGCCCTGACCACGG
>JAOXYD010000002.1:5381155-5411761 GCA_028565735.1 Pinacopodium congolense
GTTAGAGAGTAAAATAATCCCTCTTATAACTTTAGGGGCAAATTGAACCATTTTACAAACGTTATGGGGTAAAGTGATACCTCTTAAAACGTTAAGAGGTAAATTAAACTATTTTTGAAACATTGAGAAGTAAAGTAAATCTTTTGCCTATTAAAAACACTAAATTTACCAAACCAAATTAACCCAATAACTAAAGTGCAAAAATCACAAATTCACAAATTATTCTTAAAACAAATCGATCAAATAACTCACCGATTACATGAACTAAATTTATACCCAAATGTGGTTGCACTTTCATAACGCACATCTAAGATCCTCCTCTTCTCATGTATTAGACATCAAAGATTCATTTAATCTAGCTGCAATGGATGGCCAAAACCTAGCAGCGACAATAAGAAACAAAGAAGAGGGAGAATCGTCATTGTCAATGAGCGATCAATCACACCATTGGAATGAGTAAGAAGGAAGTGCAATTGAACGAAGAGCACAGAGGAGACTGAAGCAATCACAGATGAACAACACTTAGCAATTTTAGACACAAGCTCACACAAACGAAGAGATTCCGAACATGAGCTTGCACAAACAAAGGAATTTCGGACAAGTTCAAGGATTTCAACGAACAATTTAAGGATTTTGAACAAAGTGCAAATGAACAAAAACCACTAAAGTGAGCAAGAAAAAAGCGACAACATGAACAAACAGGACAAAGGAGACTAAAGGAAGCGTAGACGAAGGAATTTTGTTAAGAATTTAAAACTAAGTTTAGGAATTTTATGAATTTCAATCACAAATTTCAAAAAATTAAAGTTTATTTTTAAATTTTTACTTAATTTAAATAAAAAAATAGTCTCCCTCACATGCCAACGATCTAAAAGTGACCTAGCATTAATCTGGCTACAACTAGAACTAACTGAACATACACGTAACAAACCCTTCCAAGTTAAAATTTGAAAAAAATTAAAAATTACCCATTTTATTGTTACGTTTTTTAAGTGATTAGTATTGAATATTTGACGAAACTTAAAAGAGTATTTTTCAGTCATTTGCCCTTGACGAGATTTAGTAACTAACTTGAGTGCATGGAAACTTGGTACTGCAAACGTCCGTCCAATTACTTTCAGATACATGAAATAATGCTACAATGTACACTAACATATAAACTCCAAGAGCATGCTACACCACTTCTTTATATTTTTTTTTTTCATTTATTTTTTTGGGGTCTTGTGGTGTGTGTGATAGGTCACCACTCATCCAACTGCTCAAAGTTAGCCAATGGACTGAATGTCATCGATGCATGGATTAAATCAGAAGAAAAAGGACTGGAATTACACTAACTTCAAATACTGAGGCAAATAAGGTTGCCTGTGCTCAAGGAAGTGCAATTTCTTTAATGATGCATTTGGTCAACTACTGATTTGGATGAGAATAATGCTTAATAAGTGACACCATTGTTATAGGAATACTTGAGCTGCGTCTAAATTTCACTTTATCAATATTATGCTTGAAGTCGGACATGCGTCTTAAGTTTTAGCGGAAAACAATAGAGGAGGAAGAGAATTTTCTTATAGAAAAGACGTTTTACATTCTAAAACTTACCTTCTTGGTGGTTGTGAACTGACTCCACACGGAAAATAAAACTCGGGCTTACAGGTCGAAGTTCATCTTGTCAGCTTGAATAACCCTTTCAGAATAACAAAACCAGCTACGCTAAACCTAAAACCAATGCTCCAAGCCTGCAAGTGACTCTAATCAAGGCTACCTGTTCCTACACTCAGCACTGATATAATCAAAACATAAATACTATAGTTTGCGCATAAGAGCACGTAATACAATCATACACTGTTGGATGACTCTACTATCAGTTATCCTGCGAGCCAGCTTATCCAGGATTTATTCACTGTCCTCTTCATTCTCTGAATAAAATAGAAATCAGATCACAGGGTTAAAATGGGAAATGCACCATTAAGGGCACATTGCTATCCATACTGAAGCCGAGATCAAATCAATAACTTCTTGAATATGTCTTACCCTCATCTAACTCTTCACTTTGGCCATCAACATCACCATCATTATCTCCGTCCTCGTCTTCATCGCTGTCATCATCCTCATCATCACCATCATCATCGTCATCAGTATCACCATCATCATCGTCATCACCACTTTCAACCTGGACTTTAGGCTTTGGAGGTGGTGCATAACTGGTTGTAGACCGTCTACGAGAACTTGACACAATGTTGCTCATATCAATGCCCTCCAGTTCTTTTGCCCTTTCCTTTCTTCTTCTGACTTCCTTGATTTCTGAGGTGCATAATCAAAGAGTTGTCAACAACCAATTTTTTAAAAGAGTTGTCAATAAGCATTTGCTCATACCTAAGCAGATAAAGAACGATGATCTTGGCATTCAGAGAACAATGTAAGCATAAATCCCATAATCCCTCTGTAAACTCACATTAAACCCTCATAAGAGTTGTATTGCTCTACTATCCTTAATTTCATTTATATAGCCAATACCTCCAAAACATGAGTACAAAATAAGTATAATCTTTGCTATGATGGTTACATTTCCCACAGGAAATAGAAGTACAGAGTATTACTAAATTTCCAAACTCTCCGAGGAAGCCATCAGAAGCTAACATGTATAATCCCTATAGGAGACAGTTTTGTCGCTACCCAATACCAGGATGCCTAATGCAACCATGTGAGGATGAAACACTGCTCCTCAAAAGGGAAGACAATGATGGTTAATCCACGAATTCATGTCCCCTCATTCATTGAAGGGAATTTGAAATTGAAAATTGAAGAAGATACATTCTCTCATTAAATATTCCAAGAAAGCTAGCATCTTCTAAACAGGGAAGTTGAAGTGAATAAAAAAGGGCCGCTGTTACAACTAACAGCTAAGTACCTCTACTCTCTAACTAAATGACTAACAAACAACTGACTCGTAATACTAACTTCTAATAGTTAGTTAAAGAGGTCTGGATCTCTAGCTAAGATGCTTCTTCTAGCTTACTGAGCTGCGACAGGCACACAAACATTGGTATGATCATGGGCAGCGAATACATGATAATCAGTTGCCACATCATCCTTATCATAATATGTTAAAACACCCAAATAAAGATGGTAAAGCATCAATTTACAACAAAATACTTGCTCTTTCAGATATGGATACCATAAAATACAACACAACATTTAAGTGCTTGCTTTTGAGAATTTTCTTACACAAACCAATCAAACCCTCAAATAGCATCCTAGCTCATCATTTACAACATAGAGTTAGAAGTTTAATGGAAAAATCACCTTTTTCAGAAGGGTTTGATGACAATCCTTCTTTAGAAAGTATGTCCTCAAGTTCCTTTATTAGCTGGGCTTCACGTTTGTTCTCAGGAACCTGCTTGACTTTTTTGTAAATTGCAGGAGGTACACTACAAAAAGGATAATGTCAATATATAAAGCTACGAAAAGGTCCAATAGCTTGTACACATCAAGTCAGAGAAAAAACCTCATTCCACAGGATTTGATAACCGATTTTAGATGCTCCACACGTTTTCCATAAGCTGGAGTAGAAGGTTCCTTTTTCTGAAACAAGATTAAAAAGCAAAGTATTGTTACAAATTTTGGGCAACTAAAGCAGGAGATTGGGGTTAGGAAAGGATTTAAGTTTTAGACCTTGGCTGGTTTCTCTGCTGATGATCGAGAATGATCATCATCAGACGTATTTCCACTGTCCTCTGCATCACTATTGTCTTCAGCTATCATTTCTGCTGGCTTTATTCGTTTCTTTGCAGATGCCTTGATTCCCTTTTCAGGTATTTTCCGTTTCTTAGATGCATCAGAGTTCGATTTCTTTTGTGTTGAACCAGGTTTCCTCTTTGGTTTTACCTCATCTTCAACATCACCATCACTTGCCTTATCTAAAGAGTCTGAACTATTGTCACTATGTACCTTTTTAGACGTTTTGACATGAGAAACTTTCTTTGAAGTTGTCTTCTTGGATTCAGAAGCTTTGGGAGATTTGAGTACCTAAGGAATTTTGAAAACCATGTCATGTTCCATACTTAAAGAAGTAAGAAAAAATGGCTGTTGAACAATTTACAGCATTCACCTCATCTAATTCCTTCATAATGAACTTCTTGTAGGGATCAAGTGCACACTTTTCAAGCTTAAGATCATCTTCCAAAAGTCGGCGGAGAGCTAATAATGTTATTTTCCTGAAAGCAATCAAGTGGATAAACTTGCCAAGATATCACAACTTGCTAAAACACGAAAGCTAATGATGAGGAAAAGAATACACAAGGACAAAAGGATAAGAGTTGTAAGATAGTTACAGAGACTAACAGTCAAGCCAAAGAAAATAGTGGCATACTCGGAATTAGCTTTAATATAAGATGCCCTTTTCAAAAGGGCCTTCTTTATGCTGCTCTCATTCAGTACTTCTTTGTCCTGATTGGATTGAGTTTCCTCAATTTGTGGTTTAGTCGCTTTCCCTCCTGTCAAAAGACCCATTACAGGAGAGTCTTCCATTTTCTCCTCATTTTCAGAGCAAGTATCCTTTATGTTGCTATTTGATTCAACACCTTCAGGTGACTCCACTAGTTTTGCTTTCACTGAACGGACTTGCTTATCTTCAGCGTCCCCAGAATCCTTGGAGGCATTGTCACCACCAGAACCATCTAGGTGGTTTGTACACACTTTATCAGACATGAACTAAGCAACAAAAAAGCACTGAAGTTAGATATTTATATCAACAGCATCCACCGCAGCCACGACACCAGTGAACAAAAGATGCTACAGTAACAAGCAGCAGGGAAGTAATACGCTAGATTGTCTGAATACAAGTCACAGCGCACTTACATTAGACTACGAAGCTCTAATTCATAGAAGTCGGATGATTTAAAACAACATAAGATGTGAAAGAGTCTAAAATGCGTGTCAATTCAAAAGTGTTGATAGTACAAAACTACAGGTTATGCACATCAAGCACACTCTTCATACGCATACCTCAAAAAGGCATTGCTTGATAAATCTCTTATGCACATCCAAAGCATACTGCTCCAACCCCAAATCTTTCTCTATTAGCCTTCTAACCCCCTCAAACGTCAAAGAACTGCATCACCATCATCATCATCATACAATTCTTAGTATTCTTCAAAGGCAAACTAAAATAGATCAAACTGGAACAATTATCAGTTATATACATATATAAACATGTACATGTAGAGAGAGAGAGAGAGAGAGAGAGAGAGAGAGAGAGTACTCTGCTTGCTCTTTGAAGTGGTCGACGCGCGAGAGCATGGCGTCCTTAATCTGTAACTCTATTCCCGGCGTATCTTTATCGGGAGATTCCTTTTTAACGGTCACCGCCGCCGCCGTAGCCGTCGCCTCCTCCGCCATGATTTTGGGGAGCAGCTAAAACCCTTACCACCTAAATGACGAAAAAATGAATGAAAATTATGCGGGGCGTGGTGTGGTGACAGCCCTCCCACCAACGCTCTTACTCTTTGTAAAGCAAAGAGGCTGAGCACGTGACTTTACTCCAGGAGCACGTGACGTATAATGACAAACTACAATTATTATTGACTGCACTATTGCTAGTCGTTTGTAGAAATGTTGTTTACTTGCCCCTTAAGACTTTGGTGGTAAACATCGAAAGGTGAAGGGGCCAAATTCATAAATTAAACACTTTATCAGTCTTATTATTCCTCTTCTATAGGTGTTATTTTCTTTCTGATGGATCATAAAATGTGATTCAATGAGCAGAAGAGGAAGCTGAAAAAGAAGACTGCTGCGATTTCAGGATTAATTAGAACATCTTATCAGACAGATCTACTTAAAGGGGAAGAGCAAATTAAGAAAATAACACAACGTTATTCCAACAAGCATTTCTATATTCCAGTGTTACAAGAGTAAGCATATGCCAGATTTTGAGTATCAATAACAATAATAACAATACTATCTATCAGTCGGAAAAACAGAGTGTCCTTGAGCTTCCTATCTTCATCCCTTTTACACTATGTTGCTCTAGCTAGCCACTCAGCTTTCTGGAGCCTTTCTCTTACGATCTGATACCGCAGAATTATCCGCTTGCGCTTCACCAAATACTGACCTGCACCCAAAGATATAAGACACAATCAAGACCAATCCAAAGGGCATCTGAATGAGTAAAGAACATCTCCTAAAAAACTTCAGAAGTAAAAGAAATTCTGATAAAAGTTCATGCTATAAAGTCTATTCGATAGATAAATATTTAAAAAGCGGCCAAAAAGTTCTTTCCTATCAGGTATAGATAACATTCGTGAGTTGATACAATAAAGTCTATTTGTTGGTATAACGTTAAAAAAGTAGCCAAATAATTCCTTCCTATCAAGCATAGATAACATATGTGCCCGCAAGTAGTGCTTAAAATCTAAGGGTTTATTTTAGGCTATGTTTGGTATTAATTTAGTTTTCGGTTTTCGTTTTTTATTTTTTTAAATACAGAAATTAATAAAAATAACACAGAAATTATAAAAAAAACAACGTACTAATACAGTACAGAAACCAAAAAAATATACATACATAAAAACAAAAACTAAAAACAGAAACGAGAAGTAATACCAAACGTACTCTTATGGTTTATCTTTTTATTTTTGTTTTCTATTTTTATTTTTGTATTTCATCCGATTTTTTGTATTTTTTTAATTTCTGTTCTGTTTTTTTCAATTTTATGCTATATTTTTGTGATTTTTTTTCAGTTTTTTAACTGTTTTCTTTTTCAATTTCTGCATTTAGAAAAATAAAAACAGAAAATGAAACTTGACTAAGGTAACAAGTTCTCACCCACAAGTCGAACACTTCTTGTGATGCTTACAGAATATGGACAAACACACAGAACAAACATAGCCCATATCAATTGTGGTTTTATGGCAGAAGCACCTGCAGGAAAAAGGCACAAATATTGCGGCGTTAGGTAAAATACCCAAAGACTATAAGCAACCCTAATAATTATGATCAATTAAATTGTTCCCCTTAAAATTCTTAAATGCGATGCCGGATCTTTCATTCTTTTTGTCCATTTTTCTATTTCTTCATTATGTAAGAGACAAAAGATGAGGTTCAACAGCCAAATGGGTACTTGACGCAAAAGAGTCACAAGGAAAAACTACATTAATATAAATAGACAGAACTGACTTACGATGCACGAAAATCCACCCCAGCAGGTCTAGGAAGTTGTAAGAAACTGCGGGAATGCAAATCAGTAGCAAAAACAGTCTGCATTTAGAAAAGATCAGTATATCAGAACATCAAATTGCCAAAACTCTTTAAAAAAAAGAGAAGAAAATTGTAGAAATAGATAATTGATAGTGCTAATTAAAAAACTCCATGGGACGTACTTATACAAACATTATGATATAAGAATATGAAGTCCTATTACAGATTTATGCAGACATTCAGCAGTAGAAAAAATGCTAGCAATTATTTCAGTACCCTCACAATTTCAGCATTATGAATAAGTTCAAACAAAAAGAAACACATAATGACATCCTTTCAGAACTCCTTGGCAATACACCGACAGCATTTTACATACCACCAGATACTGAAACAGCCCATCCAAATGTTGGGGCTTAACATAAACTCCACCAGTAATGTGAGAAGCCTGTTAAAAGGCAATTGCTAACAATTAGAAAATTAGGAGTCATGATGCTGATGAAGATAGATTTGAAAAGGCAAACTTATCCATAATAAAGAATCCATAGACTGACCTGCTGCAAGAAAGCTGAATTATGAGCACCAACATAACAAGAATCTATAGGCACCTGCAATCAAGGTGACATTTTAAATTATTATGGACATCGAAAAGTGGTTGGGAGTATATCCCAGATATTGTCATTAAGGTTCGGACAGTACACTGTGGTTGTTTGACAATGCTTTTAAGATAAGCTGTAGACTAAAACACATAACTTGGATGCTAAATAGGATCTAACCCTGTGAAAGCCCCCAAAAGTCAACTGATTGGAAGATAGAAGAAGAAGATTTGGAGTGAAATCAGACAAGTTAGACAGTAATTTAGCAATGACAAAGGTGATGAGAAGGTTGCCAACAGAAACAAGGGCATTGAAATGAGATGACTGAGATTATGAAGGTTAAGACAATAAGCAATTGCAATCGTAGTCAACTGCTACTCTAGTATTCCTTTAATAGAACCTACACATTTCTATTCCCAGCCAGACTTGTGAAACAATATATAAGTTAGTAAAAGTTGGATGCATCATGATACCATAGACCGTTGGGCAGAGAATATTGAATTCATTATCGCTACATATCTGCAAAGTGCACAAAATGGTGAAAATCAAAATCAGAGTACAATGGAGAGCAGAAAAAAATCAGTGAGAAAAAAGATCATAGAAACATACTGTTCAGGCCCATCTGAGGATCCCTGCAAGCATAATATCTGCACATTGCATATAAGTGGCATGCAAAGGAATGAAAAATGTTATGTACATATGGATAAAATAGTGAAGGAATGCAATACTCGTAGGTAACAGCAGAACTTCCTACAATAGTTGAATTTGGACTTTTCTTGAGCAGCTATTCAGACAAAATATCTATACTATCAGCCAATGCTCTGCTGATTCACATATCAATTACTAGCAGAATCCCTCTTGCAGAAGCATATTGAGTTTTTAAAGATTCATGTTTAATACAAAAATCAGGCTACTACTGTTTTTCTAACCGACAGTGGAGTGTCTGACATCTTGTTAGCAAACCATTCAGCCAATTTATATACTACTGGGCAAGATTAAGGACCAGCAGATTCTAATCTCTAAAAGCCTCAGCTGGATCAATCACAGAAACAAACTTTCAAAGTCAAAAGAAGGGCACACAAACATATTCAAATCTACACAACGTTTGCAGAATATAATTTTGTAAAGTTGTATACAACCCTAAGTAGATTGATAGCTTTCAAGAAATGTGTGGAAAAACAGTGTTTGCGTTAAGTTCAGATGGTAAATTAAATAATGAAAAAAGAGATTAAACTAGAAATCTTCCCTGAGCTGCTGAAACGTAAATCATTAATTCAATCAAGCAACAAAATGTTATCATGCAAAGATATGAAAACTCACGCGAGGCTGAGGATGGAGTGGTCCTGATCGGAACAGCCTTTGAATATCTATTTAGAAAGTCAAGACAAGAACAACCTATAAGGTACATTTTTTAAACTCTCCTTGACATTATACCTTATGGAAATTTAAAATCTAAAACATTTTCTCTTCCTTAATGATCCAATTTCCCTCTAAATTCTGTAAACAGAACAGTTCCTATAAGAATACCTTAAACAATACCGATCAACCCAATGTGTGAAGGGTAAAATGCAAAGCAAGCTGGTAACTTAAAAAGGATACAACAAAGAGCCAAGGATAAGGACCCAGAAAGCAATGAAGATGCAATCATTCCAGGAGATTCGTGCTTTCCAAGTTTTTCATCTTTTATCAAAAACTCCTCCATTTTCTGCAACAAAACCGAGTACAAGGCGGGCATTCTCCCATTATCCGCACCATGGTTAATGGTTGAAGATGAATCATATATACAATCGCAGGAATTATACCCAGTAGCAATGACCACTACTTGGTTAAGTTGATTTAGCAACAAAATGGAATTCAAAAAAGCAAGCACCTGCAAAGAACAACACCAACAACAACAAATAATTCAATGGCCAACGAATCAATGAGCATGATAACCAATAAAAGAAACGAACGTTGACGATAGAGGGGTTACATGAGAAAGAAACTGAGAAAAAGAGAGTGAGGATGTAGCCCAGAAGAAGGGATTTGTGTCTACCAACGCTACAACAAGGCTCACATCGTCTGCAATTTACACATACCCGAACAAATTATCAGAGCTTAAAATGATCAAAAAGACGAAAACTATATACACATTATAAAGACACAAAAGCTTAAAAAGCTGGAACGAGAGAGAAACCAGAGTAGAGTTTTGAAGGAACAGAGGCCATGGATGTGGTTCACAATCGATTTTCCAATGTCCAAGACCACTTCTCGAGAAAATTCAGCGGGAAAGCGATTACTGAATCCTCAAGACAGGTCCACGGCACTTTGTAGTGGCTCTGGATTGGATTTTAGTGAATGGGTAGCGACCATAAATATATAAACGGGTAGGCCTATAACGGATTTCGCTTCTTAAGGATGTCGACGGCATGGGACGGTCAGGGATTGAATGACTGAGAAGGGGTTGTTCGGTGGCGGCGAGAAAGCATCGTCGATGGGTGATATGGGCTTTTCACTGGGCCTCAGCCTCAATGTTGCAAGGAACAGTTTGCGTATATGAAAGAAGGTGAAGTCAAATCGTAATGGTCTAGTGTGTAGTGCCTGTTAAATGAATTGACTCCCTCCTTACGAGGACTATTATACTCGGCTTTTGGCAATTTATAAACAATACGCATGTGAATGATTCCTCTTCAGTGTATCCCTGTTGCGGAAAGAAAGACTGGAACTTTATAACCAATATATATGCAGATTATTGGGGTACGGTGAAGAACATCATGTCCTTTATACATGCGGTAATTCGAAAAGGAGTTCATTTTTTCAGTTCACGTTGGAGCAGGAGCTAACATGAGAGTGCTGCAACTTATGACTGCAATTACAAGCTTTCATTTCATAGATTGTGGAGGCAACAAATATAGTCTTAATGCTCCACACCGCCCGAGAGATCAACAATATGTTGAAGCATTTTAAAGAAGAAAAATACTAAGACAAACCAATGTGAGAACACCAAAGCATAATCTATGATGGAACAAAATTCTAGACGTGGACAATTGTTTTGAGCTCTGCTAAATCACAAAAAGGGCACCAATTCATGCCTTGCATACCATAATACACCAACCGACTTCAAGAACATCACGAAAGTGAGAAGAGCGGCCCATAATCAATTAAGTTCGATGGGGAAATCAATTAAGGTCACATATAACAGATGAAAACCTGTCAAAACTGCAATAAACAAGCTCACTAAAACTCAATATCTAGACAGGCTTTCCGAGCAAAATTAGGATGAGATGGAGATTCCACGTTTGGTAAAGTATAGCCCGAGGGCAGTCATGAAAATGCCATAGGGATTCTTCAAGGAGCAGGCATCAGAAGCACTTCCAATAGGGCCATTTGCAGGGGTATATCCAGGAAGTGATCCAGTTGCTGGAACTCCTGAAGTCTTAGGCATTGTGGAACCAGCACCATGTGATAAAGGTGCAGGAGCAGGAGCTGGAGAAAAAGTCGACTCCCTGCTTACATAAGTTGGTGGAGCTACAAGTGAAGGTAATTGTTGCAGTCCTGCACCATTTTGGCATAAACAGGTCAAAGGTGAATAGAAATTAATATAGCTGACTAATATCATTGGATATTCAAACTTTCATGTCAATTAACTAGCTCACTCCAGCTTCCTAGATTTTCACATAGATGGAATTACAACAAATGCCAAAAGAGCAATAGGTGACACTAGTGATGGTAAATCCTCCATGAATTGATATGGTTAACCTAAAGGAATTGATTTGCATGGCTCCAGTTTTCTTTTAAGCATGAAGCCATATAGTTTCCAATTTCACCTTTTTTTTTTTAATATTCATGTACTTATGTACATTTCTAACGTTTACCTGGACACCTAGGTTGAAGAGATGTGGAAAACCTGCATGAAGATAAAGCAGCAGTTCAGTAACCAGGACATGAGTAGACAACATAAACTACTAATCAAACAACAACAATCATAGAAGAGACTAATGTACGTGGTTAAAATGGTGCCATTGACATATCCACCGTAACTACAAGAGGTAACATTGCACCCAGCACTACTCTGCTGCACAGTATAATTTCCAAGCATAAGATTGCTATTTCTGCACTGCATGCTTGAACAAGAAACCGCCAAGGAAGCAGGCATGCAATACAAACTACATAATTACAGTAAAATCCAGCATCAGAAGGCAGGTCAACAGAAAATGGGAAGTTTACATTCTAAAGGGACAAAAATGATCAAAGATCCAAAGGTAATCAACTTTCAAATTACTTGAGGTTTCCAGGACCACAGCTACATTGCACACAATGGCTCGCTGTAATAGCGTAGCTACCGTTGGGGACAATCAAATTGAAGTCAGAGGCATATCTTGGAAATTTTGAAGCACATGCTGCAATGCAAGACCGAGTTTAGTGTTAATATTGACAAACAAAAATAACGACTCAAAATCATGTGCTTTTCAGGAAAAGAGCTTAGTAGGATTCTTATGGAACATGAGAATTGGATTGAATACACCAGTTATCCCTAACATAAGAACATATTAAAGCATTGGCTCAAATCAACTGGAGAGAAGGAATTGACTTTTCATAAATATACTGGGCACTGGAGCATATATAGAAACTTTTCCTCATAAGAGCAATAGTCATAAGAAACCTAGAACTCACGCAAAAACGAACAGCATACTAATCTTAAAAGCTGGAACACACCAATGGCAAGACTCTTCAATAGTTGCTAAGTAAAATCAAACCACAAAGCATGCTAAACTGTTCTTAAGAGTAGATACTAAGACATTGCAAGTCAATATGAAACTAACCTGGTAATGGCACAGAAAGTATGTCACCAACCGTGATTGACGTACTGCCCATAGCATTAACATTCATCAAATCAGTGATTGTAGTGGAATACCTTGACGCAATACCCGCTAGAGTATCCACCTCTTTCACCACATAAGACAAGTAAACTGCTGGCAAGAAATTATCCGTGTTATTGAAGCAAGTACATGGAAGTGGCACAACAAGGTTCTCCCCCACATCCAAAGCTGAAGGATCCTGTATCGAATTGGCCTCCTTTAACTGGTCAGCAGACACCAAACCCGCATAAATCGAGTCAGCAATAGAAGCTAAAGTATCTGAAGGCCGAGTCTTGTAATGGGTAGCAACCGATTTGCGGATACCATCGACACATGAGCAGGTGATGGGAATGGTGAGGAAGAGCTGAGAAGGTAGAATGTGATTTTCAACGTCTGGGTAAGAAATGTCGATGGAGTTCGCCGTTAAGAGGGCTATTGGGTCAATTTGAAAGAGGGAGGCTACTTCTGAAACCTTGAGGTCAGTGTAGAGTGTGTAGCCAAGAAGCGCGTTACAGGAGTCAGAGTTAGCACAAGGTTCGATTGTAGATTTGGAGCTCACTAGAGCTACTACATTGAGAATAACCAAGACTGGTAAAATGAGTTTTGAGTTTGCCATCTTTGGGAGTTGTAGAGCTTTCAAACAGTAAACTCGAACTTCTGGAGCTTTAGAAATGAGACTTCGGCAGTTCGGCTCAAGGAAAAGTGTTTTCAACTGGGTTTTCAGGGCTTTGGGTTTAAGAGTAGAAAACGAGTTGGGGCAAAGAAAAGGAAGGATCTTTTCTCTTCTTCCTCTTGAACTTCGGTTGGACACCGGAAAAAATGTCGCTGGTTCAACAAGGCTTAGGGCGGGGTTGGTTCTCCTCTTCAGCTACTATTACTAAACCCAATAAACAATGCAAGTGAAAGGACTGAAGATATACAATGGCACTGATTTAACTCCAAAAAAGAACTGATCTTTACCTCTATATACTTGAAATTTTTTGACGGAATGAAGGGATTTAGGATCCAAGTATCTCCTATGTGCAACGCACTGCAGCCAAATCACAGGAGAAAAGAGAGTAAAGTTCGTGGTTAAAAGCCTGGAAGAGGGGACAAATATGTTGCACATAGTGACCAGATACAGTCAGAATCTCAATCCTAGAGGCTCCAACGATACCTTTCGTTGGACTTACTTGTCCTTCCCACTTCCTGGAATTCTCTCTCTTTTAAACCTGCCTCAACGTCGACGTTTTAAGTTGTACTCTCCACTGAACTGCCGTTGGGTTTGGGGTGTTTTGGTAAATTTAGTTCTCAGCTTTCCGAATTAAATCGCTATCGATTTGAAGTTGAACCCCACGCATACGGTCTCTTTTCAGACATGGAGGGAAGGAATTTGTGTGTCCAATCACGCGACACAGATAGCTCGTGTATTGCAAACGCCAAACAGAGTCATAACCTTTTTATTTAATTAGGGTTCTGTTAATAATCATTTTCCCTCCCTTAAGTTATCTAAGATCCCGGATTGTTTTGGATTATCAAAAGCAACTATCTACTTGTAGTGAGCCTTTGTTTTCCTTTATCTTACCTATTTTATTTCTATCTTAATTAACGTTGCTAGAGTTAAATTGAATAATTATTATAGAGAAGTGTTTATGAATCTTATAATAACATTTCAAAATTAAATTAGAATTGTTAATTTCATTATAATATAGTTCTTTTTTTTTTTGGTAGGAGTTGTACCTTATAGTAAAAATATATTTAAAAAATTATATATTATCAAAAGCTCAACCCAAACTACTCCATGGATCTTATTAGGCCTTCTCCCATAAAGAGCCCATTATAAAATGGCCGGAAGCCGAACTCGATTGGATAATGTTCATTGACCGAAGGCGCCTCAGGTGTTTCTCCTACGGCCAAGAAAAATTCCTAATGATTCCTCCTCTATTAGAGCACGAAACAATTTATTGATCGTATATTTCGAGTTACTCAGTTCGTGATTAGTAATTTACAGTTAAAGAATAAATTTGATTTAATTAATTAATAATAAATTTTAATATGAATACACAAAGATAATTAACAAGAAATTTATGAGATTTTTCTTTAAAGATATCAATCCAACTATTGGTCGTTATTTACATAGGTGCTCCTGAGGCATACTTATATATTCCAAAGAACGAAATCATATTCTAATTTGGAATTTGATGGAAAAAATTTAGATTTCTGACCAACCAATATGGCATTTGGTTTTTTAATTTTTTAAATATAAAAATTGATAAAAAAATATCACATAAATTTTAAAAAAATACACTAATACAATACAAAAATTGAGGTAGATAACACAAAAAATTTATAAAAATTCATAAAATTCAATATAAAAATATAACAATCATAATTAAAAGTTCAATTAAACGCTCCCTTAAAGTTTATTGCCTTGATTTAAATTCTCAAAGATTGCTCATTTAATCAACATCAGGTCCCAGTTGTTTTTTATTTCTTTTGTCACGGGAGACTTGGCAATGAAACTTGGTAGTTTATCGGTTTGTGTTGTGTTAAATTTACCCACTTGCTTAAACTATGGAATTCACGTGGGGATGGTCAATTTTCTCTCAACTTTGGTGTGCTTTTCATGCACTTTGCTTGCCCATTCTTCGCAACACCACCTTCTTACAATACATCATGACCCTACTTGATGGGATGGGACGTAACAGAGCAAAAGGGTAATGGGCATGCCCAAATTGCTAAGTAGGCTCTGTTCTAGCAGTGAAGCCGATCAAGATGCCAAGCTCCGAATCAGTCTTCATTGTGAAAATTGTACAAGAGTTCAAAACGATTATTACATTCATTTTAACGAAGGAAATTCACTCCTCCTTAAAGCACGATATTGTGTTGGGATTTTTTTTTTAAGAGATAAGTACATAATAGCGGTCGGGCTTTCTTTATGGACAAGTGGTAATTCACGCTAGAAAATAGCGTACTTTCATTGCAAAAGACAAGGTGCCTGAAAGTATGGATATGAAACATTAAAAAAAAAATAGTGTAGTTAGTTACCGACCAGGATAAGGTAATCTCTCGAACTACAGCGCTGCGGTTTAATTTAGGCCCACCCTCGCTATTCACGAGATGCAAATGAAGGGGTCTTTGCTGAACACTAATTCGTCTGTATTTGTTTCTTTTTTTTTTAATGATTTCTCACGTTTAATTTTTGGATTCTTTCAATTGCACAAATTCCCAAGCACTCAAACTAAAAGTCAGGACTCAGGAGGAGTCAGGAGATTGCGTAAACGCAATAAAATTACATTTATTCTCAATACCAAAATAAGTAATAATAACAACAAAAGAATAAAATAAGAGTTACTTAATCTACTATTTGGAGGCAACATGTGAGATCACCTTAATATGTATTACTGACAAAAACATTTTGAATCCAATATTAATTAACTTCCAAATTATAACAGTACTGGCGGTAAGCTAATATATGATACTTTTAGGGATGTTTAATTGGGTTGTGAGTTGTAATTTTGTATTATAATTATTATATTTTTATATTGATAATTGTATTTTTTTATCGATTTTTATGTTATATTAATGTGATTTTTTTATCAACTTTTATATTTAAAAAAATAAAAATAAATAAAAAATAAATTAAATGTGCCCTTAATTTAGATAAGAGTTTAAAAACTGCATCCATAGTTTTATTTAAAATAAATATTAATTTTTTATTTCGTTAGTGATAATAATAGGTCTTTGTGTTTAACTCAATTCACCAACACAACGGACAGTATAGTATATTTTTCATTTGAAAAAAAATATTAATTTACCTTAAAATTGACTAATATAGCATACGGTAAAATACACAAATACATTATGAACTTAATTTAATTAACAACAAAGAATTTATATAGTTGATTTATTATTAAAAGTTGCAATTTCGATAGCAGTATAATAAGATCTGTTTATATTTAACATAGAGAGTTAATTTATTAATAAAATATTGATTTAAAAGGAAAACATATCAGCATTGTACTTTTTAACTTTTATAAATTTTATTTTGTAATTAATTCACATTTAGAACAATAATTGAACTATACATTAAATCCAACTACAGCTTTTGATTTTTATTTTTTATTTTTTAAACACAAAAATTAAATCAAAATTGTGTTATTAGTTTTCCTATTTTGTTATTAATTTTTGTATTCTCATCATTGATATTCATATTTTTAAAAAATAAAAACTGCAAATAAAAGCAAACGCCCTAAGAACTTGCTTGTGATTTTTTATTCTTCATCTTTGTCTTTAAATTCAATAAGAAATTTTCTTTGGTTTAATCTTTTATTTTAATTTGTTTTAGTTTTCATAACATATAGAAATATAAAAGTTGGTTTTTATTTTTTTATCATTTTGGAAATTTTTGATTTGCTATTAAATAAATATATACTATTTGATTATTTAATTTAATTTCTAATAAATATGAATTATATACTAAATTATTTAATTAATTTTAATACAATGTTTAAAAATATTTTGAAAAATAAAATTATTTTTTAAGTTTGATAAATATTTGATAAATAAATTTATATTTCAATATTTTAGAAATACATAAATTTAAAATCTATAAATATTTATTTATGAAATCAATTTTAAATATTAAAATTTAAATTTGAAAAATAAATTATATGAATATATATTTTATTTTAAAATTTAATTAATTTTTTTAATAATTACTTAAATATTGTATACAAAATTTAAAATTAAATTATTTATTTATTTATTGTATAAATCAATTCATCTCTAAATTTTATTTAATAATTAATAATGTAATTATATTAATATTACCAAACAAATATTTTTATTTAAAAGAAAATTAAAATCAATATTAAAATTCTCAATTAAAAAAACTAAACAAAAAAATCATAAATTAACTAGAAATATTTAGATCTCACATACTTTAAAATATAAATGAGTTTTCGAATAAAGAGGTAGGATCAATGTTTTTAAAATCGATACCATCAATTCAAAACTAGTATGGGGTCGAATAAAAATTGTACTAGGCTAGTATTCCAGGCTGTATTAGCATTATCGACCTATAATATTCGGTTTTCAGATGGTACCGACATAGCGATCTAAAACTGAACCGAAATTATAAATTTTCAAAAGTTTAGAGATCATTTTGCAATTTTTCAAGATTTTAAAACATATGTTGAATGATGTTGTTATATCAGTCGACCAATGTATCAATTAAAAACGCATCAAGACCTGGCAAACATATTATTTTCTTATTATTCTCTTCTTCTTCTTCAATTTTCTTCTTCTCTTAACCCAAATCCCAAATTTTTACATAAAATTCATATATTTAAGTTTATCGCATCTTATCTTCATCTGACTTCAACAATTTAAAAATATCTTTCAAAATACCAAATAATCACAAAACACTCGTTTTTATATATTTGACATCCATCTTTTTTTCAAGCAAATTTTCAAGTTTTAGACCAGATTCAATCAGGTGATTAGAAGTCTAAGCATTTATCTAATGTCTACATTTATTTCCATAAACAAATTTAAAGAATTTAAGTTGAAATTGATAAATCACTTAATTCTAAGATTTGATATTGTTTAATTTCGTTAAAATTTCATTCAATTTTTTATTAATTGGTGTTTAATTCATTAATTTTAAGCATTATATATGTTGAATTTGGTATAATGCATATAGATTGAATCAAAATTGAAATTAGGTAAAATTATTATTTTAAAATTGTGAATTTTGAATTTTAGGTAAGATTGTGTTATATTTTATCAAATTGAATATATATTCATATAATTAGATGTATGAATGAGTTAATAGAATCATTAATTGCATTTGATTTGGTAGAAATTGAATTTTTTCTAATTTTAAAAATATAGAAATTATGACTTTTTCAATTTTAGACGAAATTATGTTATATTTTATGAAATTTAAAGTATATGTTATGTTATATTATGTTATGATGTCATGGAGAGGGCGAAAGAAGGTAAGAAGGCCAAATTTAAGAATAATTCTTCTTTATACAACCCTTTCCCATCTATCAATGCTCTCCTCTATTTGTTATTAGGACATTCCCCAATTCAGATATCTACTTCATGTGTGATTACAAGAAGAAAGTTGAAGGTGATAAGGGGATGTTGATCACCATCATCAATATTGTTGCCCACGAGATAATGTAAGATCTCCTCAAACTCACAAATGGAGTCATATAAGGAGAGTGCTGGTGATTTCGAGATGCCTATAGAAGTATGACAAAGACAAAAACTTAATATAAGTATATATTTTCTTTACCTTTATTATTTGTTTACAATTAATCATTGTTTTATTTTATTTATGAGATTTCTTTCTTGTCTTACAATTACTTAGTATGATCAGTTTGGTAGTAGTGTTGCAAAATTGCAAAACTTCACAATTTGTATTTTAGGTCGATGTGTAAGTGTGATTAGATGTGAAAGGGTTTGAAGCAAGTTCGAATTCATCTACTCTATGAAGAGGAATAGATCAGAGTATAAGAGTTTGAATAATTGGGTTTATATTGTATACAATCTAAAGTTTTGAGAGAGATGTGTTTTTTTTGTTATTGATATTATTATGTTCAATATTATTTATAGAATCTCATTAGTAATATGATTTTATTTATTTACTAGTAATTTGAGTATAATAAGTAGGGACTTATATCTTTTTTTATCATAATGATACTTTAAGGGAATGAGTTTCTAAATAGCCAAGTATTTCAAGTGAAAATAACTTGCAAGAAGATGTTGATGTTATTGATATGTCATTTACTATGATGAAATTAGATAACATGTGATTTTTTATTTTTCATCCTCATCTGTAAATTCAATAAGAAATTTTATTTGGTTAAATCTTTTATTTTAATTTGTTTTTGTTCTCAGAACTTATTGAAATATAAAAGTTGATTTTTTTTTAGTTTTCATCATTTTGGCAAATTTCAATTTTCTATTAAATAAATACATAATATTTGATTATTTAATTTAATTACTAATAATTATGAATTATATAAATTAACTATTTAATTGATTTTAATACAATACTTAAAAATATTTTTAAAAACAAAATTATTTGTAAGTTTGAGAAATATTTGATAAAAAAATTATAGCTAAATCAAAATTTTGTTATTAGATTTCGTATTTTGTTATTAATTTTTGTATTCTTATCATTGATATTAGTATTTAAATTATTTAAAACTGCAATTAAAAATGAACAAGCTTAAGAGCTTGCTTGTGATTTTTTATTTTTCATCTTTGTCATTAAATTCAATAAGAAATTTTATTTCGTTAAATATTTTATTTTAATTTGTTTCTTTTCATAACTTATTGAAATATAAAAGTTGGATTTTGTTTTTTTTTCATCATTTTTGACAAATTTCGATTTGCTATTAAATAAATACATAATATATGATTATTTAATTTAATTACTAATAATTATGAATTGTATAAATTAACTATTTAATTAATTTTCATACAATATTTAAAAATATTTTGAAAAATAAATTTATTTGTAAGTTTGATAAATATTTGATAAAAAAATTTATGTTTCAGTATTTTAGAAATACATAAATTTCAAATCTATAAAATATTTGTTTATGAAATCAGTTTTAAATATTAAACATTTAATTATAGAGAATGATATGGATTTTAATACCAAAATGTATATTAATAAGTATATTATTTACATAATAAATTATATCATATCTATTTTATTTTAAAAATTAATTAATTTTTTAATATTTACTCTAAATATTATATAGAAATTTTAAAATGAAATAAAATAATTAATTATTTTATAAATCAATTCATCTCTATAATTTATTTAATAATTATTAATATAATTATATTAATATTACCAAACAAATATATTTTATTTTTATTTAAAAATATATCAAGATTGAAATTCTCAATAAAAATAAAACTAAACAAAAAATCATAATTTAACCATAAATATTTAGATATTCGTAACTTAAAATATAAATGAAAGTTTTTGAAGAAAGATGAAGGATAAGTATTTTTAAAATCAGTACCACGAGCTTGAAACCGATACGAGTCGAATAAAAATTAGACCGGGCTAATATTCTGGACTGTATTGGCATTGTCGACCTATAATAGCCAATTTTGAGACAATACCGGTATAACAGCCTAAAACTGAGATGAAATTATAAAATTTCAAAGTTTAGGGACTGTTTTGCAAATTTTCAAGATTTTATAACATCAATCTACCGATGTATTTGTTAAAAATACACTGAGACCTTGCAACCTTATTTTTTTCTTATTATTCTCTCTTCTTCTCCTTCTATTTTCTTCATCTCTTCACCCAAATCCCAAATTTTTGTGCAGAATTCATACATTTAAGTTCAATCATTCACTTCTTACACCATATGATTTTAACAACTTAAAAATACCTTTAAAAACACCAAAAAATCACAAAAATACTCAATTTTTACATATTTGAGATACATATCTTTTTCAAGCAAATTTTCAAGTTTCAAACCAAATTTAGTTGAGTGATTAGAAGCCTTGGCATCTATATAACGTCTACAGTCATTTTCATAAACTAATTTGAAGAATTTAAGTTGAAATTGATAAATTACTTAACTCTAAGATTTGGGATTTTTTCGTTAAAATTTCATTCATTTGCTAATAATTAGTATTTAATTCATCAATTTTAAACATTGTAGAATTTGAATTTAGAATGAATATATATAGATTGAATCAAATTTGAAATTAGGTAGAATTAGGATTTTAGAGTTGTGAATTCTAAATTTTAGATAAATTTGTGTTAAATTTTATTAAATTGAATGTATATTCATGTAATTAGATGTGTGAATAAGCTAATACAATCATCAATTGCATTTGATTTGGTATTATTTGATTTTTTCCAATTTTAAGAATATAGAAATTAGGATATTTTCAATTTTAGTTGAAATTATTTTATGCTTTATCAAATTTAATGTATATATTATGTTTATGTTATGATGCCATAGAGAGGGCGAAGGTAAGTATAAAGGCTAAATTAAAGAACAAATATTCTCTGTATAACCCTTTCCTATCTATCATTAATGATAAATGGAAAAATCAGTTGTACTCTTATGTTTGTTATTAAGACATTCCTCAATCTAAGTATCTATTTCTGTATGATTGCAAGAAGAGAGTTGAAGTTAATAAGGAGATGTTAATCACTATCACCAATATTGTTAGCTATGAGATAATGCAAGACCTTTCAATCTCACAGATGGAGGCGTATAAAGAGGGTGCTAGTAATTTTAAGATGCCTATGACTGTAAAAAAAAAAAATGCTCAATCTAGATATACATTTTCTTTACTTTTGATATTTGTTTACAATTAATAATTATTTTATTTTATTTATGAGATTCTTTTTTTATCTTGTAGTTACTTGGTATAATCAGATTGATAATAGTGTTTCAAAATTGGAAAAATTTACAATTCGTATTTTGAGTCAGTGTATGAACATGATCTGATGTGAAAGGAATTGAAGCATGTTTGGGTTTATCTACTTTAAGAAGATGAATAGATTGAAGTATAAGAGGTTGGTTTATATTAAATACAACTTCAAGTTTCGGGAGAGGTATGTTCTTCTTGTTATTATTATTATTATGTTCAATATTATTTATATAATTTCATTAGTAATTTAATTTTATTTTTTTACTAATACTTTAAGTAGAATAAGTAGGGACTCGTATCATATTTTTTTGGATCATAATGATCTTTTAATGGATTGAGTTTTTGAGGTAAGTATTTCAATCAAGAATAACTTGCAAAGAGATGTTAATGTTCATTAAGAGGATATTGAAATGTTATTTGCTGAGATGAGATTGGATAAGGGTAATGATCATATTCCTCTTCATAATGAAAATTTTGTGATAAATGATAGGTAGATCCAATTTAATTTTAGTAAATATTGGCCTGGAGAACGAAAATTCATATGCTTTCAAGTTATTCTCATCTTTTTTATATACTTAATGTATATGTTAAATTTTATACATATTAATTGTTTATATCATTTTTTTAGGCTTCTATTATGTTTTGTAAAATTTTTGTACTAGATAGTAATATTAGATGTAACTTTTATTATTCTACGTATTATTCTTATTATATAATATTTTGGTACATTTGATTATGATTTTATGATTAAAGATTATAACTTGACAATGTTTTGATTATTGATATTCAGTAATATGATTTGAAATTATGTTATTTTTGTTATATTAATTCATATTGGTATTTATTTAAAGAGTAGATGAAAATTAGTATTAATATGAATAAAAAAATAATTATTTATTGTATATTATTATAATTTTATAATTTTATAATGTATAAATATTAAATTATGATGATTTGATGATTGTTCTTTTATTTATATTGATTTAAGTTGTAATTTAATTTCAAGTTGTAATTTAATTAAGAAATATGTGAAAATTGATATTAATAAATATGAATATTGTATAAATATTATATTATATTTATTATATTTTTAAAATATGTTAAAATTATATTTATAAAAATGTATAATATATATGGGAATTATTTTATAAATTTTATAAATTTTAAGATTATTTTATAATTTTTAAAAAATTAATATCGATATTACTATTAGTCTGGTATTCGATACACTATTATTTTGAAATAAAAATCGATCTGGTATAGGCATTTAAAATATTGGATAAGATATAAATATAAAAGAATAGAGCGAGAGAGAGAGAGAGAGAGAGAGAGAGGAAGAATCAGCGTGTTACCCGGGGAGCAATTATTTGGTACTACAAACGAATCTGACATCTACCCCTTAACCACAATTTACGAGACCCCACTCTCTTCCTCTCTGTCATATTCTGACATTTCATTTCCCCTCCTTCAATTGTACTGTTTCAGTCCTTAAATTTTATTTATTTCTTTTTATTGAAATTATCGACATGCGTCATTTATTTTTCCGTATATAAATAAATTTAATATTAAATTTCTAACCAACAAAATTGCTTTAGAAACATTACTATTTTTATCAGGATTCTGGAGTGTTTGTTTATGATATATTTAGTTGAGTTATAAATTGTAGTTTTTATTATAATTATTATATTTTTATTATAATTTTTTAATTTTTATGTTATATTAATATATTTTTAAATTTTTATATTGAGAAGAATAAGAAATAAAAATAAAAAATTAAAACTCAACTAAATCAAGCATTAGTTTTTTTAGTTTTTAATTTTTAAAATTTTAAATTTAAAAATAGTATGAAAATTGAAAAAAATAATATACTAATATAATGCATAAAAAATAGTATAAAAACTTAAAAAATACACAAAAATTAATATAATAACACAAAAAAATAAATATTAATAACTCAATTAAACATATATTTTTAAGTGAAAAATATCAACAAGAACAAAGAAAAAAAAAGAAAGCACACAGAGACATATCAACTCAAAACCTTTTTAGAACCATTGTACTTTCTCCACACCTTGCCATAATACACGCAAATTACATACATCATGTGCAGCCCCCTCTTGGGTTGCATGAAATCTACGTGACAATGAGATATGGGCCATTTATTTTCCCTTGAACCTATTTTCACTCATTATCTATACACAATATGCATAAAAAAAACATTTTTACTCTTGGGGCCTGATAATACAGACGTGTAGTGACTTCAGAGAATCCAGATCTCTTTCATCATCAAGAAACCTGACCATATCAATTGGTTTATGTCACTTTCTCTGATGTTAAGCCACATCGAACCAGCCATCACCCCGTGATCTTTAACCTGTACAGAGAAAAGAAGAATCACGCCTTTATATCATCACCTCTACCCCCCACCGTTCATTATCCTCTCTGACATTGCAATTTTTCTTTTCTGTTCTTCATTTTTTTCTTGCTACTGAAGTACTCTAAAACTTAAGTGTGTCTCTCTCTCTATCTCTCTCTCTCTCTGTATTTCAACCGAGCTATTATTGTCTTCTCGTTGCCTGTCCCTTTCTTTCACAGTCTCTGTCTCTGTGGAGTTATAGCTTGCTGTAACTGTTCATTTCAAAGCGTCGCTGTGTTAGTTGTTGTTTTCGGTTTATAAAGAGACACCGAGTGAGATAAAATGCCAAGGTCTTCTGGGTCATTCTTGAGGCAGCTCAGTGGGAGAGAGGGCTGGAGATCAAGATCTGGGAGGTGGGTAACTAGTAACTCTAACAACAAGAAGTTCTATTCGAGTGTTGAAGGTGGCGGTAGCGGTGATAGTGCGTGTGAGAGGAACTTGAAGCAAATGGAAAGGCTTAACTTGTATGGTAATAATGACAATGGCGGGTTGGTTGTGAGGAAGAGAGTGATGGTGGTGGTGGATCAAACCTCACATTCCAAGCATGCAATGATGTGGGCTCTAACTCATGTCACCAACAAGGGTGATTTGCTTACTTTGCTTCATATCATACCTCATTGTTCCAACGGAAGTGAAGGGCTTTCAGGTTCTGATTCTTCTTCTCCTTATCTTGCTAGAACTCTGGGTTCACTCTGCAAGGCTTCAAGACCCGAGGTATGTTATAGTTCATGCTTAACTGAAGTTTGTATCTTTTCAAATATTCTAGCTTTCTGGCTGTGAGATCTGTGGGGAAGGAACAGATCCGGATGGGTTTTGATTTATAATTTTCCTTGTGCTTCATGTGTTTCTTAGTTTTTTTTTGGATTTGTAATCAATGTAACAAAATCTTTCAGGTGGAAGTGGAAGCACTTGTGATCCAAGGACCAAAGCTAGCCACTGTGATTAACCAAGTGAAAAAGCTAGAGGTGTCTGTGCTGGTACTGGGTCAGAAGAGGCCGTCCCCTCTAGAGAACTGGTGGGTTCAACTTCACTGCTGGTTGTTTTACTATGTGTTCACTGTGTTCTGATGGGTATTGGGTTAATTTGCAGCTTCTGTGGGAGTAGCAGCAGTGAAGAGTTCGTGGAGCAGTGCATAGACAATGTGGATTGCCTAACCATTGGAGTGAGGAAACAGAGCAAAGGGGTTGGTGGCTACCTCATCAACACCAGATGGCAGAAGAACTTCTGGCTATTAGCCTAACTTTTAGCTTTCGTGCTTGTAAAACTTTCATTTCCAGATCCCAAGCTCCATGACTACTAACTAGAGATTCCATTCTACCACCCATATAGTATGTGAAGATAATCCTCTCCGTCCCTCTGTTTCACTCTCATAATCCTGTCAATCAAGATAATTATATGTAAGATTATTGAAGATTTCAGCTATAATGATTAGTAGTAGTTCAAATATTTCAGCTGTACAGAAGCCATAGATTCCAAAGTTGGCAATTTCATTAGACTAAAGTGAAACGATATGAGATGGCAATTAACTTGAAAATGTTGGCAATGCATCAAAAGTTAAAGCAATGAGTTCCTTTTCTGTTTCTACCAGTCATTAGTTATGGCGTGGATTGTAAAACTACAGTAACGTGGAACACTTTTCAGAGTTGCAGTCAATAATTTGCACACTTGAATCATCTAAAGGCCTGTAGTACTTACTTCAAATAATAAAAGAACAAATTAAAGTAAACTCAATTAAACTGGGTTCGTTGTGCAATCCAATTCAGGTGTCTTTGATTTTTGCAGTTTCTGATCTGGACCACATTCAAAAGGACTAGGGTGGTGGTCCATATAGGGTGCGAAATCATAAAGGATTCGATTTAATGAAGGGTTAAATATACGGAATTCTTGAAATTTTTTCTTGAAATTTTATTTTTTAAATTTATCTGCTACTCTTTTACCAAATTTATTTACAAAAGGTATAATTTGTTCCGTTTTATAAATGGTTTAATTTGATCTTTAATATTTGTGAAGGAATCACTTTACCTTTTTTAGAAAATGATATAATTTATTCTTTAACATTATAAAATAGTACATATTATCTTTAATGTTTATAAAATAATATATTTTATCCCTTTTAACACTAATTTTATTAAGATTTTGTTATATAAATATTAATTTTGTCAATATTTTATAAATGAACTATCGATTAATTATTAAAAAAGTAATTAATAAAATTTTAACAAAATTAGCATTTAAGGGATAATTTACACTATTTTATAAATATTAAAAGAAAAAATGTATTATTTTACAAATGTTAAGAGATAAAATAATTTCTTCAAAAAGATTATGGTGCAATTTAAACTTTTTTTAAAAACGTTAAGGGGCAAAGTATTTTTTTATTTATTTACCAAATAATTTCATTTTTACTTACTGCACAATTTTGTATTTTATTAACTTTTGATTTTTGATTTTGATTTTCATATTTAAATTTTAACATACTTTTTTAAGATACTGTTTGAATATTATATAATTTTGATGTCATACTTTGTTATTTTTCATTGAAAAACGACATTATAAAAATTATTAAATTTTAATTTGCTGTTTTAAAATTATAAAATAATATTATAACAAAATTGAAAACATTTTTTAAAATATAAAGATTAAAATTATAAAATTGTTTAAACTATTAATAAAGAAAAAGACATTCATAAATATTGAAGAGGAAAAGGTTTATTAGATTTACTTCGAAATGTGATATAGTTACTAATATTTTAGTGTTTAATTAAAATTGAGCCTGGACCACTTCTTATAAATTTGAGGTTCATTAATAACTTTGTATGATTATTGTTCAAGTACCAAAGGACCTAGTGGGTTCCGCTCATTAACTACTCAATTAACATTGAAGGATTCACTCACCTTTTACCGGACGATCGCGTGTATGACATCAATTCCAAGGAGAAACGGCCCGGCCGCCCGGGCATCAAACTTATATGATAGATAAAAAGTTTATTTGAACTATAGGATTTAGGATTTACAGTGAAATTTAAATTAAATTTTAATATTTAAATATATTTAAATTAAAATGTAATATTATTAAAATATTAAAAAAAACTTTAACATTTATAAATATTTGGAATAAATCTTATAAATTATCTATATTAAATTTAATGTTAAGTACGCAATATTATTATTATTTAAAATAATTTGATTATAAGTCCCACCATGCCTACTAGGCACATGAGGGAACCATCATCTGGACAAAAAAATGCCTTCTTTTTTTCCATCTTGGCACCGGCGAGAAATAAATCGAGAAAGCAAATATCCCTTACTCACCAACATCTAATCAAAGAGAAACTTAAAGGCCATATTTGGATGTATTTCCCTTTTGGATTTTCGTTTCTTATTTTTTAAATATAAATTAATAAAAAAAGTATAAAAATTGAAAAAGATAACATATTAATACAATATAGAAATTTAAAAAATAATACAAAAATCAATATATATACAAAAAAATAAAAAATAAAAACAGAAACGATAAGTAATACCAAACGTGCTCTGAGCAACAAGAGCCACATTCAAAGTATCGTCATCATTGTCATCGTTGTTCCCATTAAGCTCTTTGAATGCAAATGTGCAAATTTTAACCTTTCGATTCTTGTTACTGATGATGACTCACAACTCGCTAAAACCAGGGTTTTTATTTATAAGAACCACCATTTTTGCCTTGATTTGATGAGATTTGGATTCAACTATTTTTAAATCAATGGTTTCCAATAGAATCAAGGTGAACAAGATTTTTGGATTGCGTTGTGGAGTCCTTAAGTAGGTTGTGATTGAGTTTTTTACCATGCTTTTTTTTTTTTTGGGTCTTTTATGCAATAAACCCATATATATGTAAATCATTTGACTCTTTGGAAACAAATTATATCAATATAGAAATTAGAACAGAACTAAAATAATTTATTGTTAATTGTATTAATATATTTCATTCATCTTGTAAGTCCTATGACACTTAAAAGAGGGATAAGTTAGGTATTTTAAAAAAATTCAAATTAAACAATTTAAATACCCCAAACTAATTTTAAATAAATGCAATTTTTAAGTAAAATTCAACCTAAATGACATGATAATGTTTATATGAATATCAATCAAATTCAATCAATTATAAATCAAATATAAGAACATAAAATTAAAGAGTTAAGGGAAGAGATAAATACATAAATTTATAGAAGTTTACCTATCGTAAAGATAGATTACATCCTTTCTTCAACTATTTATTAGAAATTTCACTAAAAACCAATAGTACTTTAAATGAATAAAAAATAATCCTTACAATCTTACTTTACACAAAGAAGGTGAAGAGAAACCTTTACAATTTTACTTTACACAAGAGAGTGAAGAATAACCCTTTACAGTTTTACTTTAACGGCGAAGAGTAATTCAATAATGTTATTTACAAGGGTCAAGATGAACTCACATAACAACCTTGAATTGTAAGAGTCAAAAGAAACCCAATATAATTTTCCTTACGTGTGGTGAAGAGTAATCATTTTTCTCAAAACCAAAATGCAACAATTTAACCAACAAATAACCCCTGAACTTAGGCGACCAAAGCCTCAAGTCAAGTTTATATAGCTTATTAAAAATTAATCAAAATTAATCTAAGAAAAGAGTTAAATGTAATCAATATAATACTTATGCCTTAAGCTTTCCCTCATGCTCATATATAGTATAAATCAATTCAATTAACATTCAATGATTAACATAGTTCAAATCTTCTTTATCTTAAGTGAAGAGTAACCTATAACCTCTATTTTAAATGGCAAAGAGTAGCAAAGTAAATTCTCCAAATAAAGTAACTAAGCATACCTTTAATAGTGTATTAATAAAGCTCATTATATAAAAACAATTATGTAACTTCAAGAGACAAATAAAAATTGTGACAAGTCTTCTAACACCTCTACAAATCATAAACAATCAAATTGAAGTAAGAAAAACATGATTATAGAATTATATATTCAAATTTAAACAATATGAGTACAAACTGTCAAAATAGTGTTGTATTTCAATTTCAACTTTGACATAAATAATTATAATATATCAAATGTCACATAATTAATATAATAAAATATTAGAACCTTAATCAATAGATTTTAACAATAAAAAAATTGAAGCATAAATCAGAAGGTTTAACTTATATTCCAAGCATGCAATGATGTGGGCTCTAACTTATGTCACCAACAAGGGTGGCTTGCGTACTTTGCTTCATATCATCCCTCATTGTTCTAAAGGAAGTGAAGGGCTTTCAGGTCCTAATTCTTCTTCTCCTTATCTTGCTAGAACTCTGGATTCACTTTGCAAGGCTTCAAGACCTGAGGTATGGTATAATTCATGTTTAACTGAAGTTTTTATCTTTTCAAATATTCTAACGTTCTAGCTGTGAGATCTATGGGAAAGGAATAGATCCAGATGGGTTTTGATTTATCATTTTCCTTGTGCTTCATGTGTTTCTTAGTTCTTTTGACTTGTAATCAATGTATCAAAATCTTTCAGGTGGAAGTGGAAGCACTTGTGATCTAAGGACAAAGCTAATTGATCAAACCATAGCTTTGAATACAGAGAGAAAAGTGAAAATCGTATTATTCCTTTAACTCTCAATAATACAAAGTTCAAGTCCGAATATACATCAAAAGCAACAACTCTGCTAACTATAGAAACGATGTCACATAACATTAATAAAACGGCATTGTATGTAACATAGTCCAATTAAATAAAAACAACAGTGTAGATTCAGCATCAATATCTTCTACACCCCCCTTCAAGGTGGAGCTTGGTGCTAATCATATAAGCCCAACTTGGATAGCAAATAAGAGAAACCAGGAGCTACAAGACCTTCATAAAAATGTCAGCAGGCTGGTGAGAGGAAGAAATAAATTTAGGAAGGACAAAACCTTACTTGAATTTGTCTTGAACCAAGTGGCAATCGATCTCAAGATGCTTATCTGCTCATGAAAGACAAGATTGGCAGAAATGTGAAAAGACACCTAGTTATTGTACCATAAAGGTAGGGGAAGATAAACAGGAAGCTACAAATCCTGCAAAAGATATTTGATAGGGGTCCAAATTGATATGCTTTTGATAGTGAATTTGATGACTTTTGACCCCTTTAATG
>JAOXYD010000002.1:5411861-5428247 GCA_028565735.1 Pinacopodium congolense
CTTCCTAACAGGTGGCGCCAAACCAATTAAACAAGTTTCGAAGGCCAAAATAAAACCTGCTAGGAGACAGCTAAACGTGAGAGAGCAAGCAGGGGACACGTGGCGAATGGATAGTTGTCCAGGAAGTGATAAGAGGGCTTGTTTACTTTGACTTTCGTTTTTTTTATTTCCTGTTTTTCTAAATACAAAAATCGATAAAGAAAACACACTAATACAGCATAGAAATCGATAAAGAAAACACAATTCCCAATACAAAAATACAATAACCACAACGCAAAATCACAATCCACAACCCAACTAAATATTAAGCTACCAGCCCAAGACGCCAGCGTTTGGAGAGAAGCAAAAATCACCAAGATGCCATCGTTTTCAAATCAACCCTAACGATATAAGGCACTAATGTTTTCACAACGAGGCAGACCCCATTTTGCTTCTTATCAACCATCCTCCCTTGTATTTAGGGTTTTATGTTCTTTCTTTTTCTATTTTCTAGCTTAGTTTTACTTCTTTTATTGTTTTTCTTGTTTGTTCTTCATGTATTTCTTGAACAAGACCTAACATCTCTTAGTATTTTCTATTTTTTGTTATTTTCATTTGTGTTGGTTTATTTCTTGTTTAATGTGTTTTTGCTTTAATATTGTTTGGATCTTTTGTTTTTAATTAATATAAGTGTTGTTTCTTTTATTTTTAAGCGTATTCTCGTTATTTGTGATATTATTTATGTATTTATGATTTATTTTCTGTATTTTTAGTTAATATTATGTGTTATTTTCTGGATGATAAGCCAGTGTATGTTTGAGTTAAAAGTTAATGATAAAATTTTGAATAAATAATTGTGAGAATTGACTAGGATTTAAATGAATTTTGTGATTTAAATTAGGATTAAATTGGGATTATAAGAAAATATCATGAATAAGGGATTATTACTTAGGATTAGCTACCCTAAATATGATTCTTAGTTCAATTGTTATAATTGAAACATGTAATACGTAATTATTCTTGACGATTTCTACAGTGGCAATAAGTTAATCGGATTTATTAAGATACTTAGTCTATTAATCTAGGATTCCAATCCTTTATGTTACTTGATCTAAGCTTGTGTGATCATAGCTTAAGTTAGTTGTTTCCTAATTTGTTACAGTTGCAATGTCGTTAAATCTAAAGAACTTATTTTAGGTTACGTCGTGATTAGAGGTAAGATTTCTATTGTATACAACCTATCTAAAATAGGAGGAACTGAGAGTTTGAGAGTTTATTCGAATTCATAGGCTAACATTCTACACCAATCATAACTTATCTGTTTCGAGAATCAATTATAAGTCTAAGATTTTAGATTTATCTTCCACTTATCTTTTCTTTTTTGTTATTTGTTTCTTATTTATTTGCTTCTGTTTTGTTAATTGTCTTTAATGTTTGGTATAATGTTTTCGTATCTAAGGGTTTTCTTTTCTTTTTGTTTTCCTTTTTAGATAACATTAGAATAACTTTAACATTTCTTAGCTTCTTGTGAGATCGACTTTAACTTGCCCTAATTACATAAATTAGATTATGTTAGACAAATTTTATTACTTGGGAGTTCGTGACGATCTACCATCTATCATTAAAGAAAATTTCCAACTTTGATTTAATTTGCATAATTAAATCAATGTTCACATAAAATTTATTGCATTTTATTAATTAAATCAATGTTCACATAATAAAATGCAATAAATTTTATTACTTGGAAGCTCATCTACCATAAATCATACCATTTTTCATAAAATAAAATATTATAAGGGCATATCTATAAAAATCCTTACTAATTCTCTAAAACTCGCATTTATATTGAGTCAAACTCTTAATTATAGATCTACTAGGCTTATATAACCATAAAGCCCATTCAGCCTAATCAACTTAACTCAATCTTATTAAAGGATTAAATTATTTAAAGGTCTAAGATTAAACCTATAATCTCAATTTTCTAAATCATTCCTAAAAATCGCTTAAATCTCTCAAATTTACTTCACAACTCCTAAAATCACCAAAATCCCTTAAAATCTCCAATTTTACCCCAAACTACAATCCAAAATTCCTAAAACAACCATATAGGTCTTTTACCCAAACACCCTCAGCCTTTCTAAAAATCCCAAATACACCTTTAAAAATATAAATTAATAAGTTTTGTTTTCATTTTATTTTTTCGTTTATTTTCCTCTCTTTCTACACCAACCCTTACCATCGCCAAAACCTCAAACTCTGCCCCAACCACACCACTCTTAGCAGATGCACTAAAATAGATGTCTAAGATCAAAACAACTAACCAAATTAGTTGAAAAGAACAAAAAAGCATCAATAGACAAAACAAAAGCTCATCGCCAACCAAGAACTTTAGATTTTAGCATCCCCACAACCTTGTGTTTCCAAATTTTGCAGTCAAAGTTCCTTGGCAAAAATAAAAATTGGAACAACTATGAAACTAACTGAGTATAATTGAAAAATAAAAGGAAAATGAGAGGTAAAACTAGATCAAGACAGGAAACCAAGAATGGCAGATGAAAAGAAATAACATTTTGAGAAACATTTAACCAAAACTCACAGAGGAAAGGAAGAACAATCATAGGAAGAGATTGAAGCATTTCAAAATAAAATTAGAAAAACAAAACAACAACATAGATGACTACTAGTGGCTTAAGAAAGCTTACTGACGACACTCACTATAACTCTCATGGAAGAGCACTGAAAAGTCAATACATGGGAGAAAGAAATCACATATACCATTCTTAATTCATCCCCAGCACCCTTAAACTCACTTATTGGAGAATGAAGAAAAGCTGAACGCGTAACAAGCTTGATATATAAAAGGTCCACCAAATTACTAGTTAGATCAGAGAAAAGATTAGGAAAAGAGCTAATAAAGGAGTTTCAAGACTACTTTGGAAAGCAAACCTCCTCATCTCATTTTTTTTTCACACTTCTTATGAGCTTGGGCTTGAGCTTAACCTCAATGGGCTGGGTGTTACAGCTAATAGACTAAATTTTATCTCTTTTTTATTTATGATCAACAAAAATTTTAATGCCAAAAAACTCAAAACTATTATAAAAGGATGGCGTTTTTCGAACAGGATGGTCTTCTCCCTTCCTTCTAGATAACCTTGGTTGCGACAGCCTGATTTGAGGTTTTCTTGAAGCGTTTGAGCTCTGGATGCTATCTCACATTCTTTTTAGCCTTTTTTCTCCTTATATGTCCTGATCTTTTTCTCGATTTCCTAATCTTTTTCTCACCCCCACTCCCTCTTGCTTTGTCTTCTAGTTTTCATGTTCCACTCTGTTAGTTACTTCCTCTTGATCCTCTTTTTTCTTTATATGTTGTTTTCCTTTCGTTTTTCATTCGTCTGAGCCCAGCTTATTTTAGACCGATATTTTTTATTTTTATATTTTTTAAAAAACAAAAAATAAAACACATTAATACAATATAAAAATTAAAAAAATTAACGTAAAAATACAATAATTATAACAAAAAAATCATAATTTATGACCATCTAAACAACTCTTAATTTCTTTCTTTAAATTCCATAATGTTATAGCAAATCTCTATAAACTCTGCATCTGAGTTTCCTCCTCTTTCATCTTTTGCTAAGTGCAAGCCAACCTCCTCTTTTCAAATAAGGTTGTCAAGTGAATCCTCTGCCTTCTTAATGTAAGGCTTTTGCTAAAGAGGGAGTAGGTTCTCACAAGATTCTAGTGAAGGAGAATAGCCAATCCATGCCTAAAAAACTCTCAATAAAATATCATATAGTCAGGTGTAAGGTGAGGGCTCTAACTTCTCCAAACTTGGATACTGGTCACTAACAGTTTCTGGTGGAAAAGAGACAGTAGTCCCACCCTTACATGTGCTCAAACATTGAGCTAAGAAATAGAACTCACCTCTTATTAGTTTCTTCATTGGAAAAAAACCAATTTTCCCTCATACATAGATGGACATTCCAACAATGGAAAAAAGGCAGAGTTGATAGAGGCTCTTATAAATGAAGATGGACTTTTTCTATTCAAGTTTGAATCTATATCACAAGCTAAAAATATATTAGAATATGGACAGAAATGAAGACCTAGAATTCAATTGAAAGAGTTGTAGTGCAAGTAAGTTCCCTTATGGATAAACATCCATAATATCCCTATAGAGTATTGATCCACTAAAGGGCTTAGTCATTTAGGCAGTTTTGTTAGAAAACCCGTATGTTTAAACGAATATATAGCTACAACGAAAAGAGAGAGACATTGTAGAAACTATAGTCTTTTTATGTTAAGTGTTAGGTATGTCTTGTATTAAGTGTTAAATCTGCCTTTATTATTCTGACCCATTATATTATGTCTTATCTTGTATTATTAACAACTGACGACGTCTGTTAAGTGTTAAGTGGGTTTACTGTTAAACTCTGTTTATTTAACTTTACCGTCAGTTAGGTTTAGATTAATGTATGTTGTATGTATAAACTCGGCAGATGGGTCTTTTACAGTAATTGAAATAAAAAAGGCAGTTTTTATCTTCTTCTCTCTTCTCTGTCTTTGCTCTGTTGAGATACTACGAACAGACATGCAAGAATATGTGTGTTAGTTGATATCCATCAATCCCTTGCAAAGGTGATTCTATTAATGAGATTAGATGAGAATGATATTATGTTTCCATCTCTTATGCTTAGAGACCATATACTAAATTTGTGTAGAAGGCTACTGGTAAAGTCTTTCAAATATTTGGGAGGGAGGGTATGAGGAGTTAATTGAGTGAAAAAAAACAAGGTGAGAATGTAATGGAAAAGGGAAGTAACTCAAACTCAATAAAAAGGTATTAATACTGCAATTGATGCGTTATTAAAGTGAATTTAGTTAAATCTCAAAAGGTGGAAAGTGGCCTGTAGGAAATTTCTCTACTAAAGGAAGAAGTCATATCAACTCTTAGACATGAGGAACAAATTGATAAGGAGTGTCATAAAGATTGTACAAACAAATCTTTGGATGGTGACCTAAACAATGATATACATGAGGCACCTTGCCATAATAAAGAACAGACTTTACAATCACTACAAGTACATGTTGAGCATGAGACTTGCAATTTAAGAACAAAAGTTTGGAACCTATTATATTAAAGAATAATTAAAGATGGTTCCCTTACTCCTAGCTCTTCTACAACTGATAGTCTCCTAGATGATCAGATTGATGATAGTCGTAATATGACAAGTAAGGTCATGGATATATCTGGTTTCCTATAGGACAACAAAAGGAAGTTTAAAAGAAAGAAAAAAGGTAGCTCTTCCCTCCCTGAAATTTCATATTAGTATAGAATTTAAGCAAGATAAACGGTCCCTCACAACAGTTGGCCATTCGGGGATTTCTTATCACTATAAAGCCTAGTATGGTAGGTTTATTGGAAACTAAATTTTTTGAAATAAAGAGTAGGAAACTTCACTTTGTCAAAGACCATTAGTAAGTAATCATTAATCATCAGTTTCATCGCTATAAAATATTAGTGATAGCTTAAGATCCTTAATATTTTGAGATTCAGCAATCTAGTTAAATCTACACTTCAATTAACCTTTTAGGTATACTTTGTATATGCTTTTAATTATGCTTTGCAAGGGGTAACTCTATGGAGATCTTTAGAGAATGTAGCGATCAATTATGACTTACCTTCTAGTATACTTGGGAATTTTAATAGTATAATGTATTCCTATGAAGTTTAGGGTTATTTAAGCCTCAAAACATGTATGGATGAACTTTGGGATGTTTCGACAAAGATTATAGTAATAGATCTTAAGCTTTAGGATTTTTTTTTTTTACCCAGAACAATAAACAAGCAAGTAATTCCTTCTTAAGAAAGAAATTAGATAAAGCATTAGTGAATGCTCATTGGCTATTCGAGTTCCAAATAGCAAAGCTACTTTTTTTATCAATATATTTTAGATTACTCCGTAGTTATGGTGTAAAACATCAATCAATTTTAAAAGAGAGAATCTCTTTTTAGATTTAATAACTTCTTGATATAAGTGGATAGCTTTAATGATGCTATTGCTTAAGGTATCAATTATAATATTCAAGATCACAAAATGTATATATGTATAAGGAAATTGCAGATAATTACGAAAGAATTAAAGTAATTAAATAACAAATTAAGGGAAATAAATTGCAAGATGTTAACTAAGCAAGATAGAAACTAGACATAATCTAGAAGTTGATGCATGCTAATCTTAGGAATATGCAAGTGCAACTAGAGGAAGAAATGGCTTTAAACAGATACTATTTTGCATTGGACAAAAACTACTCCTTGTTAAAATAAAGATCGAGAGTTTAATGGAAGCTAAATGGGGATAGGAACACTAAATTTTTCCATAACAGAGTCTTTTCAAGAAGAAATATTAATATAATTCTTTCTCTTTAAAGGGATGATGGCTCTCTAGCAACAACTCAATCTAAAATAATTCAAGAAGGCATTAGCTATTTCTACAGTTTGTTGGGATCCTCTTTAAGCAGTATGGCACGTAGGAGATCGAGACATAACCCCAGGGTTATGGGGAAAGATGTAGATCGATCGCCCTAGAACTAGATAGACAACTACATAGAGGGTCTCTACACGTCTATATATTCTTTTCTTTCATTCCTCCCGTAAGATCACGATATTTCAACTAGAGGAATGACCTATTGGTTCACCAAACCCCGACCTAATGTCACACGTTTCCCAAGTCCAAAGGACGCTCTACCACTGACTTCTCCCGGAATTGTGTTATCAGAATCGAGTCAGGAATGGTCGTTAGTGGAGACCCACCACTTTTCACAGGTTCAAAAGGCCCTCTTTAATATAAACTAGAGCATACCCTCTCCCTTGGGTTCTTAGTGTTCACGTGTTTTTTCTAGTTTTTCAAAGGACCAAAGAGTCCAACTTTTTTTAGTTTCTTTTTTTCAAGTAAATATGCCTTTTCATTTAATATCGAGATCATCCTCCTCACCAGAAGAGAAGGGTCTTCATCTCATAGGGAGCATCAGCTAGCTCAATTGTCGGTGGAGAGCAAGTCATGCTAGATTTAGGCTTTGCTGTTGAACGATAACTAGCAATGGCCAGATAGAGATCCCTCGCATAGTTATCTCTAGCCAACCAAGCCAAGATCAAGATATTTGCTGGGATCCTCTTTAAGCAGTATGGCTTCGGTTGGGAACTTGCAGTCTTTTATTATTGACAGAATTTCTATCCAAGATATGGAGCTACTAACTACACCATTCAGTTAATTGGATGTAAAGGAGGTATTATTTGTACTCAAAATCAAATAAGGCACCTAACCCTTATGGATTCATTACATATTTTGTTCAACAAACTGGGTCAATTACTGATGAATTAATCACAGAGGCTATTTTTGAAGTTCTTCCAAAAGGGGAAGATGTTAAAGGAACTAAATAAAACTTATGTTTATCTAGTTCCAAAGGCATTTTGTCTAATTATCCTTAAGAATTTAGGATAATATCTTATTGTAATATTATGTACAAAATCATTTATAAGCTATTGGCTAATAAGCTTAAAAATGTGATCAAACCTCTTATTGATCCTTCACAAAGGGCCTTTATTGAAAGGAGAATTATTAATGATAATATTATGATTATTATTGATGATAATATTATGCTTATTCAAGGCCAATTTAAAAATTACAATAGGAATAATTTGAGCAAGAATTATGTCATCTAAGTTTACTTTCTCAAGGCTTATAACACTATTGAATGGCCTAAGAGCTTTTGACTTTCCTAATCAGTTTGTGAAATGGATAGAACAATGTTTGTCAACTATCTCCTATAGCATTTTAGTGAATGAACATTTTCAAATCTAATTGGAAGTGTTACAAGCATAAGAGAAAGGGACCACTTATTTTCTTAGTTATTGACAATTGGGATGGACGTTTTAATTAGGCTTACAAAGACTGTCATAAACATGGATAAAAACTTCAAGTTTTGCTATAAATATAATGGTTTGAGAATCTACAAACTCTCTTTTACAAATGATTTATTCCTTTTCTCCAAGACTGACCCTAGATCTATAAGCATTCTAATGTCTATTTTAGCACCTTTGAGAAGCGGTCGGGCTTCTCTATTAATAGAAAGTAAGAGCTAGTTATTTGTATCAACTAGTGCTCTCCCTCTATCTTTTTGATTGTCCTCACTTACTGGTATGCAAATTTCTCGGTTACCTTTGGTTTACCTTACCATTTCTATATCTTCAAATAGGCCAGCTATTTTATAATTCAAGCCTTTGTTTGAAAAAATTCAAAGGAAACTCTAATTGGTGTAACAAGCAACTATTCAATTATTGAGATCAGTTATTAATAGCCTACACATCTATTGGTTAGGACATGTCTTTTTGCCAACCAATATTATTAAAGCAATTGAAGAGTTGATGACAAGATTGTGATGGTTTGGAGATATTAATAGGAAGGGTGTGCCAAAGTTTAGTTAGAAAGAACTATGCGTGCCTAGAGAAGGAGGTTTGGTTAAGTCCTAATGGCCAAGCAAGTTTGAAGGATTCTAGTGGATA
Organism: Pinacopodium congolense; assembly: GCA_028565735.1. Classification (NCBI taxonomy): domain Eukaryota; kingdom Viridiplantae; phylum Streptophyta; class Magnoliopsida; order Malpighiales; family Erythroxylaceae; genus Pinacopodium; species Pinacopodium congolense. The sequence continues at coordinate 5,420,404 of JAOXYD010000002.1, forward strand.
AAGAAGCTCATTGGATAAGGTGGATCCATGCACACTTACACATTAATTGCTTTTGGATAGTTTTACCTAATTACAACTCTTCTTAGACAATAACTAACTTGTTCAAGTTAAGAGATCAAATCATTTTACACCAAAATTGGGAATGGAGAATCTAGTTTCTGTTTTGGCTAAACAAAGGCCCCTTAAGCAAGATCCCTGTTCTCTCCTCTATAAGAAACTTGGTTCTACATAATGCAAAAGTCAAAAAAGCAATAACTTCCTATAGGTTGATCACCAACATGGTCTTAGATTCTATGTTAGAGGAGGTTCTCTCTTGTAGTCTTTCTCAATCTTTCGCTGACAAAATAGTATGGTTTGCCCACTCTTCAATTGCTTTTACTAATTCATCTTTGAAGAACCTTAAGAGACGACGTTCCCCAATGATTAGATGGTCTAAACTAGTTTGGTTTAGGCACTCTTCTCCCAAGGCTTCAATTACCCTTTGGTTAGCTATATTGCATAGATTAAACACTTCAAACAAGTTAAGTAGATTATGCAACATTCCTACAACTTGTGTTCTACGTAATGATTAGTAGGAATCTATTGAGCATTTGCTTTTTTATTGTAAATACCCAAACTTCTTATGATTACAAGTTCAAAGACACTGTGGCATAACTTCATTATCCATGAAGTTGTAAGATATTATTTCTTGGTTTATCTAGTATAAATTCACCACCAAAGAAGACCTCTTGATTTGTAAAATTGCTCTTGCAAACTCTGTATATGCCATATGGAGACAAAGAAATCTATAAATCTTTCAGGTTAATATAACTAATAAAGGGGACCTACTGCAGGAAGTAGTTTCCCAGATTGGGTTGCAGATTATTGCACATAACCTAAAGGATATATCCAATGATTCTATTAAATTTAGATGAAGGTTACAGAATTTTAAAGTTGAGAGTCTTAATGACTAAACTTGACCACAAAAGAATTAGTTGCAACTGGTCTAATTAATTTGAGGGAACAAGTCTCTATGAGCAAGGTAGTAAACCAAAACTCTAGTCTCACGGATAGCGGGAGACTAAAGACATATTTAGTTAGGTTACAGGTTTTAATTTTTTGTTGTAGTTATTGTATTTTTGTATTAAGAGTTGTGTTTTCTTTATCAATTTCTATACTGTATTAGTGAAATTTCTTTATCGATTTTTGTATTTAAAAAATAGAAAACGAAAACTAAAAACCAAAGTGAAATTAAATAAGGCCCAAGGTTCCCATCACCCTAACTCTATTGCTCTAATAAGGCATATTGGTCTTTACACTACTTGTTGACCTTAATGGATAACCTCCAACATAGAGGTGTAAAGTGACTTTCTAATGTACGGAATCTCTCTATTAATAAAAGATGATAATAAGGACCTAATATGTGTGTAACTTACTTATAGAAGGGCAAATCAGTAACTTTATTAACTTATCTATAGGCACTGTGAGGGGGAAAAATAACACAAGAAATGCATGAAATCCTTAGTGATAAGAAAGATGATCAATAAACATGCAAGAACATTCAATTTCACACAGATTTCAGATAGAGAGCTATGAATGTTAAAGCCCTAATTTTCTAATTGATAGAATGATCAGATCTTTTATAAAGCAAGGCTAAGGATTCAAAAACGGAGGGAGGATAAATTGACAAAGAAGGAAAGGGCAGCCTGCTTACCTTCGTGCTAGATTATATACCGGCATAGTCCCAATTCTACCTTGTGTCTCCAGACCTTTAGCTGGCTCTTAGAACTATCTTTCATATCCTAATTCGATGCTGATATTGATAAGGATATCGTGAGTAGAAACTAATAAGTATCCCGTTTTGGTGTGAAGCAATCTAGAATTTGTGGAACTCATGGACCCAAACCCTTTGTTTTGCAACTTTTCTTTTTTTTTTTTAAATTCAATTTACTTTTAAAATAAAAAAGACAAAAAAGCACAATCGTTTATGAGCCATAATAGATACTCGCACAACAAAAGGGGTTTCAGTTATCTTTCTTCAACATCAAATCTTGTATAGCCGTATGAACACCCTATGAAACGCCAAGAACCTTTATCCATCTCCACTTCAATTAGACCTTATCATCCAGTTTATCATTTACAAGTGAAAGTAATTCAATGCGGTTCTTTGGAGTCCTGGGTGTTAAGGGAGTTCCCGGAGTTGGTTGCTGTTGCGAAAGCTTGTGCCTCACATACCCGTAGAATGTACATCCTACAAGAGTAATAGCACATCCGACAGCATTCATGGCCGAGATTGGATTCTGGAAAATTGACCATGAAACCAAGACAGCAACTGCAACCTGTAGATAGATGAAGGACGTATGCAATGGAGTTATTAATTAGTTTCTGCTAATCAAGTTATGACTTAACCGAGGCTTTTATGAAAATCTTTTGGAGAATTAAAAAAACAAAATGAAATGCAAGATGAGAAAGAATCTGAATCCAGATAAAAATGGAAGAAGTACATCAGGAACATTAAATTGAACATTTCAACGAGAATATCCAGGTTAATAGTACTAAAACTCTCAACCTATATGATTATGTGAGAAAATGTTAGTGTGGTGAAACCATACAATTTGCACCAAAAATAGTAGGCAAGCCGGTTAGGATCGCAAGAATGGTCATACATTAGTTAGAAATGCTAGAAGCAATGAAAGTACTCTAATTGTTCTTACCTTAAGATTTCCGGCAACATTGAAAGTTACTGCATTTGTCGAATGAATCACATAAAAGATGGAAAAGTTAAGGCAGAAAGCCAGTACTCCAGAGGATAAAATGATTATGAGGGAAGACAATACAGACTGGTGGGTATAGAACCAGTCCACAATTCCATTTCCTTCCAGAAGTATGGCAGGCACTCCAAGAATCATAGTTGCAAAAGGTGCCATGTAATACACTGTGTTTATACTAAAAAAGATATGAAAGAAAGAAGAAATATCAGTTTAGATATATAAATCATGCGAACATTTCACATGCATATGTGAGCAAAGCCACGACAAAAGATTCAGACAATTTACTAAAAATTTCTCTAAACAGAGAACCTAGGGCTGCATAAAAACGTCACATCGGAAACATTTTCAATGAATTTGAACAATTGAACAACAATGAAGTATAGCATGTGTAAGTTCATCAAAGATGCACCAGCAGGTCGAAAAGGTCCACAACATGCAAACATAACAGTCAGGTAAACCATTTGGTAATCCAGAGTGTCAATTTCTGTAGAAGCTTCAAGGACATCTATCGTGCAACTGATAGGAATCAAAAACTCATTATCAAGCTACAATTTTGAAGATTTCATTCAAGAACCATTTACCACAAGTTCACACATACCAAGGAATAGGAAAAATAAGGTAAGTTGCGAAGAGTGTCAAATTAGATTATGTTTCGACAATTTCCAAAACCGTAGAGCAATGTAAAGCGTAATCTCCAAGAAACATCCAAGGTCACTTCATGCATAAGCAAGTTGCATTACCATGTAAAAGCCAAGGTAAAAGGGCAAACTCCCAAAATCCTTGCCAGGGTACAAGCTTCCACTCCAACATGACACCACAAGCTAATACTCCAACAGTTTTTAATCCATTGTATTTGATATTAAATCCTTAATTAACTCAACCCAACAACGATTCCAAATGATCTCTTACAAATGAAAGAGCAGCAAATGCTAGTTTTTTCAGTTCAAAGCATCAAGGCAATAACTTGTCCAAATTGAAGTATTTCAGATAGACTCAATATAATCATGACGGCTGAAATTAATGAATTAATCTGAAGGAAAACAAATGCAAGAATTTGAACATTCACAACATAATTCTGCATCAAAATTAGAACTAAGGGCTAGAAACCATTATATACAAGAATAGTCAACCAAGAAATTTAAACATTGGGAAAATCCGATGATTGGAGGCTTTTTCAGGATAACAACATCACAAATGATTATGCCCAAATCAAAAGACTCGTACAAGAGAAGCAAGAAATTTTATCAGGAGCAGTTTAAGTACCTGTCAAACTTGTAGCCATGAAGAAGAGATTCTGCCAAGATAGTCTTTGTAGAAGTAGCCAAACATCCAAACATGGCGGCACAAAATCCAAGCATGTTAAAACTAAGCTCAGTGACCGACGTGAGGAGTATTCCTCCAACGATAGGTACTAATGAAGCCCAAATTCTCCAATCAAAGTATTTTCTCCAAACCATCCACTGTAAAACAACTGCAACAATCCATCGGAAATAAGACACAAGAGTGGTAAGAATAAAGGAAAATACTAAAATGTATAATCTGATGATAGCTAATGTTTTAAGGCATATGAGTCTGACCTGTAGTGGCAGGAGTGAAAGACTTTATTGTTTGCATAAAAGAGACAGGAATGTAACGTAAACTGACATTGCCCAACACTATGTTGATACAGAACACAAATGACATCGGAAATATCCTTCTCCATCGATCCTCAGGGTCAACCACTATCAATGGTTTCATCTTCAAAACCTTGATCACAATATATGCTCCAATGGACGAGCATATAAAGTGAACACATGAGACTGATAGTGGAAACTTGAAATCACATTTCTGTACAGTGACAACAATTGCAGATTCATAGTAAAAAAGATGACCATGATATCAAATCAGATACTTTTTTCAGATATAAAAGAGTTCCTGAAGTTAGGGATGGGAAAAAGGTTCAGCCCCAAACTGGAGACAAGCTCAATTGACCAGGCTCAGGCTTGGACCAGGGTTAAAACTGTGACCGAAGCCTTGACCGAGTCCAGCTGAAATTATATAGCTGGGCTCAAGCCCAAAATCATCCACAAACAGATTTGAGCATTTTGGTTATGCTCGATGCCCAAACAGACTTGGGCTTGGACTGACTTATCCAACCAGATTCGGGCTTGGATTTGCTAATTTTTTTAAGCAACAGTCAGTGAGTAAGCAGTTAAACTTGCCAGCAAGTCACCAGCCCAAATACAAGGCAAGAGCAACACAAAATTGTGAATGACATGAAAAACGATCCCCCTCTTGCCTTTAAACATAACCAATAAGTATGTTGCAGAATATGGAATCTTACATAGATATATCCGCACATATACACATCCACAGAACATCCAAAGTAAGTATTCTCAAACTTCAGTTTAAACGTGAATTACTCATCCCCTACCCCAGAAGCAGAATCTAAAGCCAGGTATGGTTAACAGAGAAAATAACAATAGTTGGACTGCAAAAGTGCTCTTAATTCTTTCTCACCACCCTCTTGTCAACTTAGACCAACCTCATAACTCTACATTGAATAAACTTGCAAACAGTGTCACAATATGGCAAGAGATTGTATTCTGTTATTCGCACCCTGTCCTACATCTGCTGGAACAACCACATGATACAAAAAGCAGATATCAAGATGTGAACCCACTTCAAGTGATGGTTAGAACCAAAAAAAAAAAACAATCAACCAATGGAACAACAGGATTTTGTCATTATATAGGAATAAGGTTAAGCTTATATGCATACAATAAACCAACGTGGTAGCTTCTGGGACTTCGTTGGTGAACAACACTAATCCTACCTTATTCGTCTGCACATGTCATAGGAGCAATTATATCAAACAAAAAGCTGGAAACAAGAACATTTCAACGACAAGCTGAAGGCATATTTTCCTTTCCTGGTTAAAAGTCAAGAACATAAGGTTATAAAAATCCAATCAATCAGTAAATGAACAACAATAATATACCTCCAGCAATAAATAAAATCGAGTACGATAACCCCCGAAATTTCTGAGAGCTAAAGTCACAGATTCGATAATCAAAAGTGCCAAGAAGAGTAAAATATCAAAATTAAACAAATCATGAAACAAAAGTCAACATGTCATCAGCGAAATTAGGCACCCCTGTCAACCGAGATCTGAAAACAATTATCACTTAAACAAAAATTTTCAGCTAAACCACAGAACAAACACCTGTGAGAATGAGACAAAACAGATTTAAACAAAACCCGTAATGAAAAGTTCTTAGCAAATGAGAATAAGTATAGAAACATAACACACCTGAAAGATCCACTTGTTCATGACAATCACGGTAACATTGAAAGCCCACCATTGAATAATCGCAAGCAGAGATCTGACAACGCTCCACTGGCACAACACACTCTCCTCCATCTTTCTCTCTCTCGCTCCCAATAAATCACCAGGAAAAAAGGATTACGCAGATCACGAAACCCCTTAAATTCAGCTCAATTTAATTTCACATACCATAACTACAACCTCAAATCTTGTCAAAATAAAATAGGAAAGGAATGAAGAGAACACGTATAAAACTGAGGAAAGCAAAGCGAGAAATAGATAGATGGGAGAGATAACAGAGAGTGTGTACAAAACTTAATCAACAAAGTTAAAAGCAGTACGAAGGAGGGTGCAACGAAGCAGACAGGTCACAGGTCTTCTTCCATGTTATATTGCCCTATTTTCTTATTCAGTGTTGAAAAGAAACGAATTCCTAGTTTCTCAAACGTGTCTCTCGCTCTTTCCAAAGCCTCAAAAATCTAGTCTTAACTGGAAATGAAATTAAAGAATATGGTTTCCCATAAGTTGTGACTTGCCCTTATGTAGGCTGTAGGCAAAAACACCCCTTTTACGCTTTTGTTTCTCCTATTGAATTTTTATATATATAGAGATATATATATAGTTTTTAATTACCAAGCATTCCTGCGTGGGTCCTACATAAGGAAGTTCCTGTCTGATGGGGTCTGAAGCGTGGGGCCCCTTTTTTTAAGGTAAAGCGAGGCACATCCATTTAAAAAGGTATATTCGTTTTAGCATTTGATAATATATATATACAATAGAAAGTATATTAGACATTGACCCATATTTTGTGGCACGGGCACTGCTACTACTAAGACAAAGGTTAGGGATACGTATTTATGTATGTAAGTAGTTGTGTGTCTCTTTAATTTGAGTTAAAGCTTCACTACTTTGGACTTGTCTCTTTGCCTTTGAATGTTTAAGGTTGACCGTAATTTCTTTTTTCCATTTTTGTATATTAGATGATGCCCACTACTAGGTAAGGTTCATATGGGGTTATTATTATCTTTGGAAATTAAATAAATAAATAAATAAAAGCCAAAAGCCAAAAGATTCATACGGGGTTATTATTATAGCTTTCTTTATACGTATCATATAAAATTTTATTTTAAAAAACATTATTGGAAGAATAGTTGACGGACTTTAACACCCTTTTTGCTTCTTTTTTCTGTGCATTCGGTGGGATAGTGATGATTTGGAAGTTTTCTTCTTTTACTTGTATTTTGTCTTGATTTGGGTTTCGAAACTTGCAAGTGTTGGGTCATCATACGGTTACGAAGACTAATTAAGTTTTGGGAGTTTTCATGTCCATATAAATGAAAAGGAGTTTCAATGTATAAGGTTTCTTAAGAAAAAGGGGGAATTGTGGTTCAATGTGCACTTAAGTTGGCGGAAGAAACTGCCTAATAATAGCTCCTTTGCTGTCAAGGACTCGATTTCGGTTTCTTTCTTAGTGTCTGTTTAATTCGGTTTTTAGATGGTTAATAAATACTTTTTTTATTATAAAAGTATTTTTGTTAAAATATAGATGTTTGGTTATAGAATTAAAAAGCACTTTTTTAATAGATATGACTTTTTTAACAGTTAAAATACAATTTTTTAAAAAGTTTAAATTTAGATCTTCTCAAAAAAGTGTTTTTTTCATGTTATGTTTTAGAACAATGAATGACAATTAATGAGCTTATTTTTAGTCTCTTTTGTCCTTATATTTTTAACATAATGAACGTAACATATCAAATTATTTTGAGATTTATATTTATGATTTTAAC
>JAOXYD010000002.1:5437281-5470708 GCA_028565735.1 Pinacopodium congolense
TCTCACTATACTTGGAAGTCGGGATTGGTTATGGCGGTGCATGACCTGTTCCTTTTTTCCCCCCTGCTTCCATTTCTGTTCAAAGTACAACCGTGTGCACAAGAAAATATCTATTCTTAGCAGTGGTGTCAGATATCAATTGCATAATGCATTACTACATATGTACAATAGGAATAACGTCGTCTGTATCTTTTTCATCTAGCTAGTGACGTTTTAGAATATTTTTTGTTTGAACTCCATAATTGAGTTAGGAGAAGAGCCTTTGCCATATTAGAGATTTCTTTAGTCCTTTTTTTTGTGCAAATTAAAGAAGATTTCTTTATAGTTTTGAGAGGTTGTAGAGTGCGTTGGAGTCCATATTTAACATATATTGATCCCTATTCATTAACGTAAGAAAGAAAGAAAGAAAAAGAAAGAACTTAGAGCTTGTTTGGTATCAATTTGGTTTTTGATTTTAGTTTTTAACACAAAAATCGATAAAGATAACACACTAATACAGCACAGAAATCGAGGACAAAATATAAAAATCAATATAAATATATCAAAACAACAACTAAAAACTACAACACACAGCAATACCAAACGACCCCTTAGTTTTTATATAGTTGTGTTAATATAGATAATGAGGAGAATTGCTAAAATATACATTGTGAGGATTCCTTTTAGTATTGAACAAGAGTTGAAAAATGTCTTCTTTAACTATGATTAGGAAGATATTGCATGAAAGATTGATGTTCGCCAGTTGAAGGAAAAGAGATAACAAAAATTTCAAGTTTTTTTTTTGAAAAAGAAATAGACTAGTATATATTTAGCTAAATAATTATAAATGTGTTTTTTTTCTCTTTTTATGTTTATTCTTTTTTATTATTGTTATAATTTTTTTATAATTGCCATTAATCAAAATTTTACAACTATTTATTAAAATAAATAATTCATTTATTAAATTTTTAAATAGGCCAAGATTTATAGAAAGATAATTTATCCTTATTTTGTTTCCGGAGACCATCAATTTAGACCTATTTTGAAAGTAGCAAGAAATACATAATTATATTTGGAAACGTGAAGATGTCATTTCAGCTAAAATTTACATTAAGCGTACATTTCATTAAGCAACTGGTACTCTTATGTTTCTGAAAATCAGGCTAAATACGTCTTACCATACAAAGAAACAAAAATGAATAGAAGTTTCTTGGAAAACAGATGCATGTCATACAAGAATTTGTTAACATCTACTATACATGCCACTTGCAACTTTATACAAAGCATTATCCTCAGGGCCTACTTTACCATCATCATCACTTCAGCAAAGGAACGGAGATAGGTACGGTCGTCTCAGATATACTGGGCCCCACATAGGACCCTCACCGTACAGCTCATATCCACAAATAAAAAGCCCTGACCACCTTCCTGGAAGCTGCCTCAGAGGTACTTAAAAATAGTTCAGACTCTGGCCTCTCAGTTGGGAAAAGACGTGTTTCTATTCTGTCCGCTAATCCTAATATCATATTTATCGGACGGTGGGTAGTAGACATTAGACATTCTCGTGATGTTACTATTTTTATTTCGGCAGAGAGGAACAAAAAAAAAGATAAATATGAAATTAAAATCAATTTCAATTGTATTGGTAAATTTTTGACAGAAGGAATTTAGACATTTAGTGGGTGATTGTGGGGATGCACACAGGCAATCATTGCTCAACATTTTCCTGTCAGGATCCTCGTTTATATCTGAACTTCACAACTCTGCAACTGTATTGCTAAACCAAAAGGTTTTCCGACTCCAATCAAGCCCTCGGTTGCCCATCCAAAAGAATGAATCGGATCCACTCGTGTCCTCTCGCTCTTTCTCGGCGACTTTCGAAATCCACTCACCATCCTCTGCTCCGCCTCCGCCTCCTCTTCTTGTTTGTCCCTACCTGAACAAGCTAATTTACGCGCCTCTGTTAACAACACTAACCTTATTTTCCTCTAAACAAGACAAAAGAGAACCAATCTTTTGCAGCCAAGTAGTGGAAAAACCTTAGACCAATGTCCTCTCGCTCGATTCTCTCTGTGTTCTCAGAAGATTTACTCGTGAAAATCTATGAAAAGCTGGGCTGCGGCTCGGATCTCAAGACTTGGCGACTCGTTTGCAGAGATTTTCTACGGATAGACTTGCTTTCTCGTAGAACGCTTCGTGTGCTCCGAGTCGAATTCCTCTTCACACTTCTTCAGAGGTACACTTGCATTGACAATCTAGACCTCTCTTTGTGTCCCCGCATTGACGACGTGATTGTGTCGTTGCTAGTGGGTCGTGAATCACAAAGGTGGTTATGGAAGTTGAAAACTTTAAACTTGAGCAGGGCTGCGGGCCTTCGGTGGTCGGGAATGGAGATTCTAATGAGGGATTGCCCGGCGTTGGAACGTGTCGATGTGTCCTTTTGTTGTAGGTTTGGTGATAAAGAAGCGGCTGCCTTGTCATTCGCTGGAGGGTTGAAGGAACTGAGGATGGATAAGTGCTTGGGACTGACAGATGTTGGGTTGGCGAATATTGCTGTGGGGTGTGGAAGATTGGAAAGATTGAGTTTGAGGTGGTGCATGGAGATTTCTGATCTGGGTATTGAGCTGTTGTGCAAGAAATGTGTGAACATGACTTATCTTGACGTGTCTTATCTCAAGGTTTGCGAGTCAGTTTTCCGTTTATATCTGCATGCATATGCATGTGATTTGTTCGATTTGGTTCATGTGAATTGCTGAGGAGCATGTATAAATGTGCTTTTCCTTGAAAATTGACTTGGATATGTACCTCTGTGGATTGGCTTTCAGCTTACAAATGAATCATTACGTTCCATTGCTACCTTGTCAAAGCTGGAGGTGTTGGCTATGGTGGGATGTCCTTTAGTGGACAACCTTGGGCTGCAGTTTCTTGAAAATGGATGCCCTTTACTACAAGTAATCATACTTTGTATATGATGTTGCAATTATTTATGTACTTGCCAAAGAAATGAATTTGTTTCGTGGGATTTTTATTTTGTAATGGCTACAGGAAATTGATCTATCTAGGTGCGATAATGTTAGTTCATCCGGATTGATTTCTGTGATTAGGGGGCACCTAGGACTTGTGCGCATCAAGGCTGGTTACAGCCTTTCAGTGAGTAAATCTTAACTAAGTGCTGAGTTTCAGTGTTAAATTTGTTCATTTGGATTATCCAGAAAATTTAATCCTTGCCTGCAGGAACTTTCCCCTACTCTTGTTCAGTGCATGAAGGCGTTGGTGAACCTTAAAACAATTATAGTTGATGGGGCTCGTGTCTCTGAAGTTGCTTTTCATACCATGAGCAGTTATTGTAAGTTTTTGACAGAAATTGGGTTGACAAAATGCATGGGGGTTACAACTGTAGGCATTGTGCAACTAGTTTCTCGGTGTGTCAATTTGAGGATCCTCAATTTGACATGCTGTCATTCCATAACTGATGCTGCAGTCTCTGCTGTAGCCTACTCTTGTCGCAATCTTGTCTGCTTGAAATTAGAGTCTTGTAACATGATCACTGAGAAAAGTCTTGAACAACTTGGAAAGTTTTGCTTGCTACTTGAGGAGCTTGATCTCACTGATTGTTGTGGCGTGAGTGACAGAGGTAAGTTTTTTGAAGTACTCCAAGTTCCTCTATTTTGAAGTAGCTCATTTGATGACTCTGATATTCATTTCCAATTTGAGTAATGTAGAGTTGCTTTTTGGTTTTGTTTTTGGCTCAACTTTGATTTAAATGATGCCTCTTTTAATACAGGGCTTGAATATGTGTCTAAATGTTCAAGACTCGTATGCCTGAAATTAGGTTTGTGCACCAGCATATCAGACAAAGGACTGCCACATATATTGACTAATTGTTCAATGCTTCTTGAACTGGACCTATATCGGTAATTTGGACCTATTGATCAAATCAAGGTTCTATTTTCATATCTCAATACATGAGATGTTGAAACCTTCCTTATTTTCAAGTTGTTAATGCAGCTGCGAGGGAATTGCAGATGATGGCTTAGCTGCTTTAGCTAGTGGTTGCAAGAAGTTGAAAAAGCTGAACTTATCGTATTGTAACAAGGTTACAGATATAGGGATGGCATATCTTAGCCATCTTGGTGAACTCTCGGACTTGGAGATGCGAGGGCTTACAAAAATCAGCAGTGCAGGCCTGACAGAATTTGCAGCTAGGTGTAAAAGTCTGACATCTCTGGATTTGAAACATTGCAAGAAAATCAATGATTTAGGGTTCTTGGCACTTGCCTACTACTTACAAAACTTGCGACAGGTATTGGTTTATGATTTTGAATGGTGTTATGGTTCCTTCTGCTGTTGTACCACCTTATTTTTTCTAATGGGGAGTAATCTGAGAGAGCACATCCGAAAAGGGGAAGATGTGATGCAGTAGGACTGGACATTAGAAAAATTGAGAGTGCACATCCCAAAAGTATTCAGTTACTGCAACTACAATATGAAAAATCCTTGTGCACTGAAGCCATCTCTATTATCTCAAGAAGAGAAAAAAAAAACCATGAATCATGGTTTAATGTGAGCTATAGGCACCATCATATTATTCTTTGTTGATATTGTGCAATTGGTTCTCCTTCAATCTTGACTTTTTCCATTATACCTTTAGAACACTTGTGAGGCACTGTAGATTCCTTTCTTAGTCTTTGATTGAATTTGTAACTCACACGACCCCAATTCCACACAAAAGAACGGGAAAATCTATATGAGTTTTGGATGCACAGCCATGGCTAGTTGCCATCATTTATCATTTGCGCATTTACAAATTTGCAAATGACTTAAAATGACAGTTCCTTCAAGATTCTTAGATTGAGTCGATTAATTATCTTTCTCCCGTATCCTTCCCGTGGACGACATAAGTTGAAATCAACCTTGCTGGAGACTATAGCCATGTTCTGGATAGAGGCAAAATGTATTTCAGGTGGTTTCTTTTATGTTGTAACGAATGATGTCTTTCCATTATGCTGTACGTTACGCAATTTAAAGATTTCATTTGGTTTTTTTTTCACCTGTTTCTCATGACGTAATTTGAAACTGAGTATTTGCCTTTCCATGCAAGTTCTCATGCTCTGTAAATATTGTCAGGTAAATTTGAGCTATTGTGCTGTCTCAGACATGGCATTATGCATGGTGATGGGAAGTTTGAGAAGCTTACAAGATGCAAAACTGGTGCAACTTTGCAATGTTTCTGTTGAAGGATTTGAGCTAGCTCTCAGGGCTTGTTGTGGAAGGATCAAGAAAGTGAAGTTGGTTGCTGCTATTAGGTTCTTATTTTCCTCTGAAATACTTGAGCTTTTGCATGCCAGCGGTTGCAGAATCAGATGGGACTAGAGCTGCAAACTGGAAAGTAAGCGAATGCTAGTGGGCTTCTTTAGCAGGATCTCCTAGAAAAAAAAAAAAAACGTTGTTAGGTGGAATGTAATGCAGAGGATTTGAACTCTCTTTTCCTTGATATAGTTTAGGCCTATAAATGGATTTCATTTTGTCTTGAGCTTGTGTGCCCTATGATTGGCTAAACGTGGAGATGATAATTAGGTTTTGCATTTATACTACAATTATCAGTGGTTGAAATTGGTAAATGAAAGTCTTTCTTACAATCTTGGATTAAGGATAGTATAGATTTTGCAGAAGCTGAAGTGGAGGCTGTTTAGAAAGATTAATTGGAATTTGAACGGAATTTGTGTTCCATACCTGATTTTCAACAAGGCTAAATGGGCTCAGATCGACCATATATATATATATATAGATTTATTGGGTTGAGGTGTTTTGGGGCCCAAAATGTCTATTCTTGGAGTGATTCTCATGCTGAAAACTTGCCTCCCACTTTGAGATAGGCTCAAGTTACTCCCAAAACCGCAAGAAACAGAATCAAAGCTGAGAGCAGATAATGTGAACGCTTAGACTCTCCAGCGTAACAAAACTGTGGAAGCCAACTACTTTATAGATGCATTCTACGTGTGAATCAAGCGCTGGAATAGCAAAGAATATCAGAAAACCTTGCTCTTAAAAGAAAGCATAACTTTGGTCCATGTTCAAGGGAAACGATCAAAGAATCTCTTTTTCATAATAAAAAAAAAGGAAAAACACTGCTCTTACAAGAAAGCATAACTTGATCAGTGTCCAAGGAAACGGATCAAAGAATATTTATTAGTTCTCAAAAGCTTTTATGTTTCATACAATCAATGCCATTGTATCATCCGTTTATATAAGGATCGCAAGCATGTGTGCTTTCTCCTGCCCATCAACGTTTTGAACATGGCATTACCCAATCTTTTTTTTATTGTAATCCTTCTACCTTCTCTCCAAGCTTTATCCTATGTCAACTCAGCAAATGAGCAAACGGAATCACTGATAAATCAAGTTTGCACGAGTGTCGAAAATCAGGGTTCATGCTTTTTAAACTTGCAATCCGAACTTTCGACCGCACCCTCTCATAATGCAACTTCAATCTTGAGTGCGGCCCTGAAGGCGACGCTCAAAGAAACCAGGAAAACCACTGACACGATTGCAGGTTTCAGTTCTTTATCTGTGAGTTACCGTGAACAAATAGCTATAGAGGACTGCAAAGAACTACTGGACTTCTCAATCTCTGAGTTGGCTTGGTCCATCGATGAGATGAAGGAAATCAGAGCAGCAGGTTATACCAATTTGGGAAATTTGAAAGCTTGGCTTAGTGCTGCACTGAGCAACCAAGATACATGTCTGGAAGGCTTTGAGGGCACAGACCGGCGTCTTGAGAATTTTATCAAAGGAAGCTTAAAGCAAGTTACACAGTTAATCAGCAACGTATTAGGTATATATACTCAATTACACAGCCTTCACTTCAATCCGAGAAATTCAAGTTCAGGAAGTCCTGAATGGTTGACAAAAGAGGATAAAGAGCTGCCAAAAGCTACTTCACTTGGTGTGCACGTAGACGCCACTGTCGCTCTGGATGGAAGTGGTCATTATTCTAGTATTGCAGAGGCAATCAATGAAGCTCCAAGTCATAGTAACAGAAGATACATAATACATGTGAAGAAGGGTGTTTACAGAGAAAATATTGACATGAAAAAGAAGAAAACTAATATCATGCTCATAGGGGATGGCATTGGTCGGACGGTGGTCTCAGGTGCTCGCCATTTCGGACAAGGATATACTACATTTAGAACTCCTACAGTTGGTTAGTACTTCTTAGTTGCATGTTTTGAGCTCATATCTACCATGATTTAGCAATTATATTTGTTTAATCTCATTCTTGCAGCGGTCTCCGGGAAAGGATTCATAGCAAGAGATATAACGTTTCGGAACACTGCTGGACCCCAAAACCATCAGGCTGTGGCTCTTCGAGTAGACTCGGACCAATCCGTCTTCTACAGGTGCAGTATGGAGGGATACCAGGACACACTTTACGCTCACTCTCTGCGCCAATTCTATCGAGAATGCGAAATCTATGGCACCATAGATTACATATTCGGAAATGGTGCAGCGGTTTTTCAAAACTGCAAAATCTTCACTAGAGTTCCTTTGCCACTCCAGAAGGTAACAATCACGGCACAAGGCAGGAAAGACCCACATCAGAGCACAGGGTTTTCCATACAAGATAGCTATATTTATGCTACGCAACCAACGTACTTGGGCAGACCGTGGAAACAATATTCGAGGACTGTTTTCATCAATACTTACATGAGTGGTTTGGTTCAACCTAGAGGGTGGCTTGAGTGGTATGGTGACTTTGCATTGAGCACATTGTGGTATGGTGAGTACAGGAACTATGGCCCTGGTGCGTCACTTTCTGGCAGGGTCAAGTGGCCGGGTTACCACAAAATACAAGATGCTGCCACTGCCAAGTTCTTTAGCGTCGGACAGTTCATTGATGGCATGTCATGGTTGCCGGCCACGGGTATAAGATTCACCGCCGGTTTGAGCAACTAATCTTGCAAACTTATTTATTAGTCTTGAACCCTTCAGATGCTTTATATGCATTACTAAAAATGTGCGACCATCGTTCTGCTGGTCAAGAGATGCGAACATTCTAGTGTCCAATATATATATACATACATACACACACTTGTATGTTTGTATGGTTCTATGCATATATATGTGGGTTTGTAGTTTACTGGCTATGTCACAACATTTGAATGTTCTTATAATAGTTACATTTCTATAAGAATGTCTGATATTAAGTCATTTATTTTATTAAGGTGAAATAGAACATTAATTTAAATATTATAATGCTTACATTAATAATATCTATGATGAAGTTTATTTTTTGAAAATATATAATTGATTGAAAGAATGATGGGTACACAAAAGATCATGCTAGCATCACCACATTAACTTGTGCAATATATGATTGAAAGACTAAGATCAAGTAACACCTCGACTAGACAAGTTACTTGTATAGAGATCTAAAGGGGAAAGAAGAAAGTTTAAGGTCTTGCATTTCTTCCTTATGTACTTTCATTAATTTCAACTGCTTCTTAGCCTCTAGGAGGGTGAATTCTATCTAGCCATCTCCTTAATCTAGGCTATTGTGTAAAGATAAAACATTTCTTTACTAAGCCTTAGGTCCTTAAAATTCTAGCTTTCCCCTCTCTTTCTAAATGGAGTATATACAATAGCTGAAAACTATCTTGAAGACCTTATAGTCCTCTGAGTTGAGCTAGCTTGGACGAGTAGTTTATGTTACGATTCTTTTCCAGTTTTTCTCCCTACAAAAATGTGAACTGAGGACTTGGATATTATGCTAGATTTGGGTTGTGTAGGAACCCTTGAAGTTTAGGTGATCCAAACATTCATTCCCTTACTCACTTAGTTTGCATAAGGTATCAAAGTTCCCTAGATCTTTGAATCTATCCATAATGCTTACTTTGTCTCCAAACTAGCTTGCACTAGGGTATCCTTAGCCCTACTTATTTGAGCAAAGAGTAGTAACATCGATTTTTGAAACAATTAGATGAATGTCTTTGCCATATAATCCTGTCCTGTTAGCATTGATCAAGTTGATAGGGGGTAGATTGCTTGCTAATGTTGTTGAGCCTCTTAGGAAGTAATGCCAATAATTATTCCTAATTAAAAACTTGTTCCTTGTATTCAGAGCTAGTTGGAATTTGAGATGTTGAACTAGACTTTTGGCCCCAACTCAGTATAATTATCATACCAAATGTTAGTTCCTTCTCCATTCCCAATCTTATGATTGAGTTGACTATGAATATTACTCTTTGAGAATTTAAATCGTTGTCCAAGAGGAGTCAAATCTTGGCTAATTAATTTCCCTTATACTCTTTCCTTTGAAATAGTGAGTGTATCCATTTAGTCTATAAGGCCTTCTTATCAGTTTGGATCCTCAAAACCTTTATAGGTAATGCAATTTATTAGATATATGAATGCAAATTATGACCAAGCCACCATGGTTTTTTATTTTTTCAAATATCCTTCCACTTAATTTTAGCCAAACCTTTCTTATGAGCCTTTCCTATCCATGGAAAATTGCACAATAGCTTATCAATGAAATTGATGAACCATTTTGGTAGAGGAATGTAAGATGGAAAATAGGAGTGCATGTTAGCAGCAACTGATATGATTAACATAACCTCCTTGCAAAAGAGAGACATTTGTTGCACCAATTAACCTATTCTTTTCTCTATACTCTCCAGAATCTTAGATCAATCCTCAGATGAGTGTTTCTTAATGATGATAGGAATTCTTAGGTAAGTGAATGGAAGGGAACTATCATACATGTCTATAATGGAGCTTCAGTTTGGGACTAAGTTCCCAACTCCTTCCAAGACAAATAGGATGCATTTGTCTTTGTTAAGGTATAAATGAGAAAACATGCTAAAAGTATCTAATGTAACCATTATTGAAGAGACCGAGTCAATTTCTCCACCATATAAAAAAGTAAATCATATACAAATGAGAGCTTAGTGAGTTTTAATTTCCTTCATTTTAAGTGGTACTTGAAATTGGGATCCACACTTATCTTTTGGGTGAAGATTCTTGAAATAACTTCTATGCGTAAGGTGAATAGGTATGAAGATAAGGGCCTTTTCCATCTTTTGCTTGAAACTTGTCTATAGGTTCACCATTCACTAGAATGTTTAAAGAGACAATAGAGATGCATTGCATAATCTAGTTAATAAAGATCGTTGGGAAACCAAAAGTAATTAATGTGTGCTTAATGAGAGTTCTGATCTACTAAATTAAAAACTTTGTGAAAGTCTAGCTTTAAAGGCACAATTTTGAGTCGAGTTCCTTTTTTTAATAATATTTGAATAATTCCTGGAAATGAGGATATTATCTCCAATAATTCTCCACTTATGAATGCACCTTGTGTAGCATCCATGATATAACCCAATACAGGTTTCATCCTTGCTATTAAGATTTTAAACATAACTTGTAGATGATGTGGTAGTAGGAGATATGTTTGTATTCCTTTAGGGAAGAGGGTTAAGTGTCTTAGGGAAAAGAATCATAAAAGTTTGATTAAATAATTTGAGCAGCTTCTTAGTAGCAAAGAATTCAGTAATAGCTTTAATAACATGATCCCTCGTTATATTCCAAATACTCTGAAAAAAGAAACCATTAAACCCTTTTAGGGCCTGGGATTTTATCTTGATTGATATTCCTAATAACAAGCTTAATCTCTCTTTTACCTACAAGTTTGTAGAGGTTAATAGCTTGTTGTTATAAGATCCTTTAGAAGATGATGCCTTAGAGCTCCTGAACTATTGAAGACTTTTACACCTTAACCTTGTTAGATTTTAAAAGAAGTTTAATGCTTCCTATTTAAATTCTTGTTCCAATATCTTATTGTGTTTAGCATTAATGATTTTAGTGATTTTGTTATTATTTTGACATATTGGCATTGCCTCACCAAACTTCATCCATTGGATTTTTGACTTTTGCTTGAGGAGAAAGTGATGGGACTTAAGAGGAAAAGAGTATTTCCTTAAGGGTATTCTTTCTTATTCAAGTTTCTACACATTGCTAGGATCCTAATACACCTCATTCTATTAATCTTCTAGAAGTATAGAATTTGATATTAGCTTTTTTGTTAGATATGAAAATCTAGTTAAGAGATTTAAAATTCCTCTTTTACTCTAGCTAGTTTCTTTAAACACATAAATTGGTGATATCCATTATATCCAGCTTCCATTCCTCTCCTGATAATATATGCAAGTCCATGTCACCTAGTTAAATGGTTATAGAATTTGAAGGGAGTAGCATTAGGGTACCATTATAGTAGATTGATAATCTCAATTAGGGAATGATTACAGGTAAGGTAGTTACTGAACAAGCATTTGCTCTTTAG
Source organism: Pinacopodium congolense (assembly GCA_028565735.1). NCBI lineage: Eukaryota > Viridiplantae > Streptophyta > Magnoliopsida > Malpighiales > Erythroxylaceae > Pinacopodium > Pinacopodium congolense. The sequence continues at coordinate 5,448,599 of JAOXYD010000002.1, forward strand.
GAAAGTTGCAAACCAATGAGCATTAATCATAGCATTATTAAGTTTCTTTCTCAATAGTCTATGCCCTAATTTCATATTGCCCTAAGTAAAATAATTGCCTTCAAATTTAAGTCTTAGCCCTATATAGCACCTAAGATAGGGGAGGGGTGTGAATTAGGTGTTTAAAATATTTCTAAACTTATACCTAAACCAATTTTATGAGAACATATTCTGTAACCACAATTCAACCTATAATGATGATGATAATGTCAATATGATTCAATAAATTCAAATTCAAATAATTTAATAATAATCACAACAGAGGTGGAAATGGAATTTCCCAACTTCACGGAGGAATTTCAATCACCATTCCCTCTTTTCTCAAAGGAAGAAGGTAACAAATTACAGATGTTGAAGAATAAGGTCATTAGCGTCTGAAATATTTTGATTTTGCTTTATTAGATCAATTAGGATTAACTTCAAAAGTTCACTTGAGTCAAGGAATAGATTGGGACAAGTTTATTCGGAGTAACTACAATGTATTGGGAGTGTTAACTTTAGAGTTTTTTGTTACACTTTAACATGATGGCAAGGCAAAGTCAAATAAATTCACATTTATAATGAAAGGTTAGGTCTATAAACTTGATGTCGAGGTGAGGGGTCAGGTCTATAAACTTGATGTCAAGGTGATGAATGAATTTTTGGGTTTCCTTCATTCGGTCTGGAGGAAGGAAATCCCGAGTTTATACCTCAGGCATATTGGAAGCAACTGACGGGATATGACAAGTTTAACCCCTGTGATGAACCCAACTACTTAATTAGGAGTGTAGAACATCTGTTACTCCATAAATTCATGTGCCATACAATTTTCATGAAAGTAGAAAACAACAACTGCACTGTTAGAGATTTTTTTTTCTCATGTGGTGTATAGAGCAGAACCTCAAGGTAGACACATCACATCACATCTTCAACTTGTTGACGTCTGTTGTCAGCAACAGAACATGCATAATAGATATGGGATATGTTGCAGTGGCTCTTGCTTTCTACTATAACGTAGACGTCAGTGGTATAACCTATAATAACATAGAGTACTTGGATGCTGAATATTTATATTGCTCTAGAATCTTAATACGACGTGATGGTAATGACTTGCGAGATCCAACTATGAGAGCTATGTTTAAGAAAACGTAGGCAAAGGCATCTTATAAATCTAACCCAATCTGAGAATACTCTGACTAGGTCAATTTAGAGCACAGTTTTGAGAATGGAGGACATTAGTTAGGCATCATAATTAATGTTATGGATGAGAACACCAGAAGGGTAGATCGGCGATTGGAAGCAATAAAGGGCAGTATGAAGCAAGTGGCATGGATGCTGCATTATCAAATGAAGAAGTTGAATAAGTCATATGATCTTCAGGGATTGGAGGTGCCGGTGCCAACTCCATCGCCTTAAGAATCACCTTAATGTGTCATTCCGCTTCAACCAAATATTATGTGAGCTTGATATTTAGATTTCCTAAGTTGTGCCCACAACACTTATTTACGGATGGTCATTACTCAATTTGTTGTCATGTTTTTTGTTTCATTCATTTCTTTGAGATGGCCTTATCACTGTGAGTGTAGGAAAGACATCCATTATGGTTTTTGTTGCAACTTCTATACGAGGTTCAACGGGTGTTTACATTGCTAAAATTGAGAGTCTAAGTTGTTTTTTTTAATGGTTCTCATTTAAAGTACTCCTATGTGATAACATAATTGAATATAATTCATGGACCAACTCAACGAATTGGAAGCAAGTAGCATGTTTGGAAGTTCAACCGAGTACACAATGGACAAAGATTAACAAAGACTTGAGTAGTCTATAAGATGTTGAATCATTTAGGGGGAGAATCAACATGTGTGTTGGAAAGCATTGAGAATAAAAAAGAAATAGAAATACACCATTGAAACATGCAATGCATAATCGTGAGCCCTTTTATGTGGCCTAATATTTTTTTGGATCATTAACAAGGCTATCCGACTTTCTACACATGACATACGATGTAATAGGTCTCCAAATTTACTAACATTTGAGAGAAAATGGAGCCCATATTTCCACCCCTTGCCATTATTGATGACACCTTTTCACCTAGTTAATTCCTTATGTCAATTTCTAAAAGTACGTATGTCAATTTCTAAAAGGTCTGCATTGCTATATCGTTAATATCCAACCCTTAAACATATATTGTTAAACGATGAAATTTTTTTATAGATTGTCTTTCAAAGTATCTTACACCCTTCAATTTGGATACTCGTTACATCTATTTTACGAAGGGATAAAGAAAAAGAAGAAACAACACAGCTCTATTGAAGGCCATGGGAATAGGGACCCTCTCCTTCACATTGAAATTGAAGTTGGAGTTAATGTCAGATAGTCCCATAATGAAGTCCTGTTAATGACACCAGACATAGATACAATTTTTGAGCACATAGACTTTGTGTATAAACATTATGCCTATTTTCACCATAACTGATGTTGCACGCAATAAGTGTACAATTTAGCATGGTTTTTAGGCCACATTCTTATGGAAACACACATCTTCATATGAACTAAAATGGGTTTGAGATAGTCCACACCCCATGCCAACTCCGAACATAGACAGAACATATCAAGTGATCGTGTGATTCAGAAACTTTGGCATTGACAATAACTAGTAATCAAAATCCATGAATCAAATTGATGGTTCTACTGTTAAGCCAATGGAGATGATAAATAGGTTTGGAAAATTTGACTTTTGTTGTTATTATGTATCCACTGGAATTACGTATAGTTACTGAATGCAATCTGTGATATATAGATGTTGTTGCTGAATGCAGCGGCAGGTTTAGATCTTGCTGTTGAGTTTTGGCAATGAATTCTTCAATCTCAGTTCTTTTCGAGTTATAATCTTTTGATCCTGTTGAAGTCCAAATTTCTGATTGATTAACTGATTTATTTTTGCTTTCATACATGCAACATGTTATCTTTTTGTGATGTTGGAACATTGTTTATTTACAGAATTCCAACACCTTTCTTTTTAACTTTAAGACTTCGCAATAATGCCAAATCTTTAATTCAATTTTCCATATATTCCATGCTTCTTGACCTTCTCCTTCCTTTTTGCTGGTCAGGCTAAAACTTCTGCTACTTCTCAACTTGCTGCTTCTGTCATTCAGGCTTGTGCAGAGATGCTTGAGCCATTTGTTTGTGGGTTTTTAACGTCTTGCTCTCTTGACAGAGATTCTGTTGAGAGTGAACTCAAAGAATTCTATCATGAAATTCTGTTTGAAGTTTTTCAGGCTGCTCCTCAAGTACTACTTGCTGTCATTCCTAACTTGATTCAAGAATTGCAGGTATAGCTACCCGCTAAAACTTTTTGATTATAGCAAACAGATCATCTCCATGAAATTGCATTGATGTCTGATCTGTAACTTGATTCATGAATTACAGTTATAGCTACCCACTAAAACTTTTTGATTATAATGAACAGATCAGCTCCATGAAATTGCATTGATTTTTGAGTACCTTCTGCTTCTATTTTAGGAACCTTTCTTTGTTAATATGTGCTTTGAGATACATATACTCTGTTCCTCATTTCTTTGTCAGTTTCATATCCTGTTTTGCTAATATCATGTTCTCATTTGTAGACTGATCAGGTCGATGTTCGTATAAAAGCTGTTAAATTAGTCGGAAAGCTTTTTGCACTGCCTGAACAACATGTTGCCCAAAAATATCAGAGTCTCTTTACGGAGTTTAAAAATAGATTCTCTGATAAATCTGTTGAAGTTAGACTCAGTGCTCTTCAGTGTGTCAAAGATTGTTACATCGCCAATCCGTGTGGTAAAGAATCTTCTGAACTTCTAGGTAAGTGTTCATCAAACAAACTTATATTCTGATGTCTGTTGACCAAAGTTATTTAATTTTCCAAAATATATACAGTTACTTTTCAACTTATGCAGTTGCCATCGAAGGACGTTTGTTGGATTTTGATGATAAAGTGAGGACACAAGCTGTAGTTGTTGTTTGTGATCTTGCCATATCTAACCTCAAAAATTTTCCATCTGAGCTCATATCAAAAGCCATTGAAAGACTTCGTGATAAGAAGGTTTTCCTTAATCGGAAGTTTCTAGCTCTAGTTGGTCTTAATATAACTCTGGCTGTTTATGAAGGAAAAAAGATAAAGGGTGCATGATGTTTGCGACCTGCAGGTTTCTGTTAGAAAGAAGACTTTGAAGAAGTTGATAGAATTGTATCAAAATTACTGTAACAGGTGTCTAGGAGGCCACATGCCCATAAATGACCTCCTTGAACAGATTCCTTGTAAACTCCTGATGCTATGCTTTGATAAGGATTCTAAGGAGTTCAGGTATGGTATTCCCATCTTCTTTATCATTCCTCGTGTAAGGTTAATGAAATTGGATGTAACTCTTGTGCATCCTATAGGTCCCAAAACTTGGAGCTCATACTTTCAGAGGAATTATTTCCAGTATTTCTTCCTCTTGAGGAAAGGACGAGGCATTGGATCCATCTCTTTTCTCTTTTCACTCCTCTACATAGGAAGGCATTGAACTGTATTTTGTCTCAGAAGGAAAGGTACTTGACATGATCACTGTTGAGATCAGTTCAGTGGCACATACATTTACGTTGTATTTTGCTTTCAGGTTCCAAATGAATATGAGAACTTATTTGGCCCTAAGAAAGAGCGGAAAGGTAAATTCTAAATGCTAATTGTGCTCTATATTCTGAATAGAACATTTCTCTCATTTAGGTAGATATTCCTTGTAGAATATATTCTACATGGTGCTCTTGCTTTGATTGCTTTTAGCTTTGTTGACAAAATACCGAGTTCATGTTGCTTAAAGAGTTATAGTTCTTCAGATTTCATGTCTTTATTTGATTTCTTACTTCAACCCTTAAGCACAAGGTAGGAAGGCTATTAAGAAATCTTTATTTTCAATGAAGCCTGTGTCAAATATTCATCTGGAAGTGATCAGAGGTGTGTGTTCCTCTGGATTCATGTTTGTAGGTCTATTGAAATCTCGGTTGGTTAGGTTGTTTCTAATGATTTGTGAAATTGTTCGACTAGAGGATTAGGGATCCTGTTTCATTGTCCTTGTGTACTGTAGTATGTTTTATATGGTTTTATGAATTACTAAAAGATATGATGTGGCAATAACCAAACTATCATATAATCCTGATATTTTTTCCATATAGAAACAGCATTGGGAAACTGAAGAATATTGTTAAGTTTAAACATACATTTTTTTATGTAAATTGATGCTCTCTTTGCATGTTTAGTTGATGTTTTTACTTGACCATTATATGAGAATATCAGTATGAAAAGCACAGAATTATTTAGCTCTGATAATGTTACTGGGATTTTTTATCGTTCTAAGCTTTTGGTCGTATCAGCAATGCATAGTTATTTATTTGTATTTTCAGCAAGTCAGCTCTGAAGAAATACTGGAGAGAACCAAAAAGTTATCCATTAAACTGTCAGCTTCATTTCTAGATCCTTCAAAAGCGGAAGATGGCTTTCTTAAGCTAAGCGAAATGACGGATAGTAGGGTCTTCAATGCACTAGAGCAATTACTGGATGAGCAGATGGCTGTAAATGCCTGGGAAGCTAGAGTATGTTTATTCTTTTATTACCTTTTCTAGTTTAGTTTAGTCATATCATTAGCCCAATTAGAACCTTTTTTTCTCTAATCACTTGATCTACCATATTTTCGTATTTTTCAGGACAATTTTCTTCAAATTATAGGAGACAAGCATCCACTTTTTGAGTTTCTACAACTGCTTTCCTCAAAATGCTCATTTAATATATTTAGCCCAGAGCATGTCCGATACATCTTGAATTATATATCTAAGGAGGGGCTGTGGAATGACCATACAGAGACTTCATCTACCAAATTGCTTATGGTAAGAAAAATTTCTAATCAATCTAACATGCATGCATCAATTATGTGAATTGGATTTCAATTTTCTGTTAGGAATTGGGGATCTAACTGTTTGATAATCCAAAATGATGTAGTACTTCAATAGGATAGCAAACTTGTGTAGAATTGATACACTGATCATAAGTTATTAGAAAGATGGGAGCACCTATACGAACACAAATAGATTGAATTGTTTTCTACTTTTTTAGTTTTTTGTGGAAGTTCTTGAAGTGGATCACAAACTGTTACTTAATCTGTCCTCTAGTACATCATAATTTATGTGCTATAAGCTCCTGCACATGTATTTGAGCAGTAACAAGGTGGGATTCTTTGAAAAAGTAACTGCTTATATTATGCAAGTATTTATCAAGTTCTTAAACTTATTTAGGTCATATGCAAGTATTTATGTTTCTGTACATTGTAGCAATTGTGTTATACTTTGAAGTTTATAGGTGCGATCTATACTTTTCAATTTATGACAGTTGTCTTGTACTCACAGTGAATTTTCTAATAAAATATTAGAATGACCTGATATTCTTGTATTGGGTTATTTGATGAAAGAGAGTTAACTGACAACTGAAGAAACTGGGAAAGTTTGGATTCCTTCCCTTTGGGTTCTATTTTGTTCTATAATAGGATGATTATGATGGCATATCATGAAAGCAAATTAAGCAAAATTTGCTCTTGCACCTAGATAGTATAATTTCCTTGGCATAAATCCCTTCTTTCTTGATCCAGGCTATAATCAACATTTTCCCCTCATTTCTTAGAGGAGCAGAACAGCAATTGTTGGAACTGTTGGAGAAGGATCTGATTAATGATACGCTGATTCACGTCTTAGCAAAAGCTGGTCCTTACATATCTGACAAATTTAGGTACTAATTTTCTGTTGTAACTTATATAGATCACATTTTCTATGGAACTGTGCATCTGATGCTTATTTAGTATTTTGCAATGCCATAAAATGATGATTGTTTACTTTATTTATGTTGCCCACTGTTAAAAAAAATCATGTAGGCATGATGCAAGTTTTTATTCATTCAAAGTCCAGTTCTTGTTTCTAGGTTTGAGACTTTTGCTCAAGTATTGATATATTTGTCACTTCTTTCTTGATTCTACTTTTGCTCAAGTATTTATATATTTGTCACTGCTTTCTTGATTCTAACTTTTCAAGCAGCTGAATGTCATAGGGCTATATTCTTTTTCTTTTTCTGACTGCTTTTGTTTGTCTTACTGGCTTGGGTTATGGTTAAAAGATAAGACCTCAGTTTGGCTTCAGTTACTTTTCTTCTATGACTAACACTTGGTGTTAATATGCTCTTCACTTTTTTAATGTTACTTTTCACATCTTTTCTGTGCTTGTGAAGGGATTTTTACCCTTTCTTGGAGATGTTATGCCTGGAAGGAACTCGTGTCCAGTCCAAGCATGCAGTTTCTGCCATTGCTTCAATGGTTGGTTCTTCAGAGAAGAACGTTTTTTCAAAACTTTGTAAGGTCTGGACATCAATTTACCGTTTCTAACACTTTTTGCTATATGATTTTATAATAAAGAAATGCTTATATCCTAGTTTATGATTTCACTGTTTAATTAATCTAAGAACAGAATTTGTAATTTGCAATCTATTTGTAGAATGTGATTGTTGGTGCCTACTGTCGTCATTATTTTCATTATTAAAATGGACTTTTATATCTTTCACTGCAAAGGAAGGAGGAGCTAAAATTAGTCATGTAATATCTGAAAAATGCTATCAAGCGCACGAACTCTTTTGTCTGAAGGAGTTTTTGATACTTGTGTTTTAGGATAGCATTTTAAAGCCAAATTTCATTTTATAGTAAATATCTCGTTTATTTTGCGACATCAAAGGGAATAAAATTTCTAATACTTTATTGTGCACGTCTTTTCATTGGTAGTTTCGTATTCACTTCTTTACTTGGGACTCTTTTCTTAAGATATTTAAATTTCCATACCTACAATATTTTGATGGATTTTGTAACTTTCAATCATAGGAATGAAACCAAAAGTGTTAATACCTTTATAAATTTAGTTTGAACAAGAATTTGGTACTTCTATCACAAATTACTAATGAAAGGTGAGAATTTCTGGTTTTCAGTTCTTGGGAAATTTTAGTTGCTTGGAATCGTGTTCTTCACTTCATTTTTTGATCTGTATAGTATTTTATTTATTTATTATTATTATTATTATTATTGGTTGCTCTCTGTAATCAGTAGGATTTTGATGAAACAATGCAAATGGTTCCTGTTGTATACATTTATTTGTGTTTTAAGTCATTGGGGTATTTCCATGTTGCTTTAGCCATGGCTGTGTTCTAAACTTTGCAGGAACTTGTGGATGTCTTACACAGTAGTCAAAACATCCCCACTGTCTTGCAGTCCTTGGGCTGTATTGCTCAGCATTCTGCCTCTGTATTTGAATCTCATTTTGATGGGATCAGATCGTATCTATTGGATCACATTTTCCAAGTAACGAAACAACCTGGACTGTAGTTATATCCTGTCAGATTGCTGCAAGTTAGGCTTTTGTGTTGTAACCTATGTGACCCAATATTGTGGCTTAATCTTGTTTGTGTAGGTGGAACAAAATGATGATCCAACTTTCTCTGATGAGACTTGTGAGTGTAGTGATTCTTGCAAACTGAAGGTGAGTGCTAAATAAGGGATGCTTAGGAGTGTAGAGTAAAAATATGAAAGATGTTCCATACATGAATATTGGCTGCCATTAACACACTCAACTTTTTTGTTTTCTATAGTAATTCTTCATGTCTTATAATTGAAATGTGATGCATCATTGTAAAATGAATGTAAAACGGTAGGATTTGGAGCTCAATAACTGGGATAGGAGCTGAATCACATTTGAAATTTGTTAACAAGGATATATTAACATGTTATTTTGTTTAGTTACCATGATGTTATGCTTTTGTCCTGTGATGAATTAGGAATTTTTTAATTGTTCTCTGGATCTGACATAAAGTTCTGGTATGCTCATTCTTGTGCTATAGAAAAACAATGCCCACATAAGCATAACATCTTTGATCTGAATCCTTTGACATGTGTAATCATACTTAGTATTCATAGTGAACACAAATTAAAGGTGCGGTGATTAATGCTAGTTTTATTCGCATTCTTTTTGACCTGTCTGAATTGTTTGATGCTATAGTTTTTTTCTTTTTAATAAACCTAATCAAGGGTTCTGGATATGACATAAATTTTTTCCTTTTTTTTTACCTCATCAAGGGTTCTGGATATGACAATTCTTTATTTTCTCTATCAATTGTTTTCTATCTACTTTTTATATTCTCACCTCTGCAGATATATGGATTAAAAGTACTTGTGAAGAGTTTTCTTCCTCATCAAGGGTCCTGTACCAAATGGAGCATTTGTGAATTGTTGGGCATTGTGGAAAAGATGCTACAAACTGGTGATGCTTTTGATGGCATTGTTTCAAGGTACATTTTAAGTAGCAAAAGTGATTGTACTTGTCTTGCATTCTCTGCAGTTACCACAGGTTGCTAATTGCTGCAACTAATAGTTTTTTTATTCTTCATCTTCATCGTAGAGAACCTGAGGCTTAGATTTTTATATCATCAATGATTCTTTAACTAAGAACATGTAAAGTACATTGAAGAGTGTACCTTTTTCATTATATGCAGATTTGAATCCTTTGTCGTCAATCACAGCATTCTATTTTGAAGAGTGTAAACAAACACAGATTTGCACCTGTCCCATTATATGCAGAATTTAATCCTTAGTCGTCAATCACACAATTCTATTTACTAATCATAAAGAATTAGGATATACTGAACTTCTCGTCTAAATGAAACTATATAAATGCAAATTGCTGTTAGTGTTTTTTTTTAATATGGCTATCACATTTTGATAGCATTTTAAGTGCTATTATTCTGCTGCATTGCATTGAAAACAAGAAAATATAAGTAATAGTTTAGGAGACTGCATCTGAACCTAGCCTTTATAATCTGGCGAAATTTACTTGCTGTTTAACAATTGCATTGTTTGGTTTTGCTCTTCATTTGTTTATTGTAAACTGGTAGATTTCTTTTTGGCAGTGAAAGAGACAAGCCTTATATCAGATTAGCTGCTGCGAAATCAATCCTCCAGCTTTCTAGGAAATGGGATTTATATATTTCTCCCGAGATCTTCCGGTCAACAGTGTTGCTGGCAAAGGTAAGTTTTTCTTTTATGATCTAGAGATCAGCTTAGTGGATAGGTGAGCTTGTAGAAGAGTCTTAGACTGCATAGTGTTGAAGGAAATTTCCTTACTTTCGGAAGAGTTTAGAGTCAATAGTCTTGGAAATAGCATTTTGACACGACATATTTATCTAATGATAAGTGCTAGTATGGAAAATATGATCTTATATGCCATCGCTTGTGGTCTAGAAAGCTTAAATCAGTGGAGATAAAATCATTGTCAGACTGATTAGTCTTTAATTTTTCTTATCATCTGTGAGCTGCAGTGTGCTATCACCAAGGATAATGAGGGATGAAAATTTAATAAATTGCTTGTCTTTTCAGCCATTCGATAAATTGCATGTGCCCTCTAATTGAGTGGTCATTGATATATAAAAACATTTGCACTTCATATATGGTATTGTTGTGCTGTTCTTCAGTTTCCAGGGATTATTTTATATACATAGTAAGGCATAAATAATGTGGATATATTTCTATAAAAGAATTTGTTGCAACAAACTATGCATTTTTTGGTGTACTGTTTATGTTGTTCTGTTCATTGTTGTGATGGTGTTCATTTATTTCAAGTAATCATTTTTTTCCTTGCTGTATGTTGATTTATTTGGCTAGCTTTTCTTAAATTTCAGGACTGTTCTTTGGTTAGGAGATCATTCCTTGAAAAAACTCACCAGCTATTGGACCGCCGTGTTATACCTATTAGATATGCGTGTACTTTTGCTTTGGTTCCATCAGATGGTTCCAAGGATCTCCCTGATGCAGTATGCTTATTTCTCATCTAACCTGTCATCATATATCTACACTAAGGAAATATTTTTTTTCATTTACCCTAGTCAATCCATTCTCTTACTCTTTTTCAGTCATTGAAGTACATGGAAGCATTTATCAAGCGATATAGTAAAGAAGTGTGTATTGACCGGGCATCATCAATGCAGAGAGTATCAATTACAAATTACCCAGCATATATTGTTGTTTTCTTGATTCATATTCTCGCTCATGACACTGACTTTCCACCAAAAGCATGTCATGATGAGCAAGTATATGCCCATTTCTGTAGGTGTGAAGTTGAGACATTGTTTGGTTTGTATGGTGGAATGGCCGTTTAAATTATTATGACTTGGAATTACCTTATTTTTGCAGTCCATTATTTCACGTCATGCGCGCGTTATTAAATCCTAATATTGTAAATGGTGACATGGATCTAATTAATGATACTGCCTTGCATTTGCTCAGTATTTTCCGTGCTATTAAAAGAGCTGAAGATGCTCTTGATTGTCAGGGAACTCCTGTTAGTATTCTTTCTCCTTGATAAGTTGTTCTTTATATATCTTTTATTGGTCTTATATTGATTTACGCTAGTGTTATGATGCAGAAGTTACAAATTATCTCGGAGATTGGAATCTCCATTGTAAATACATTTTTTCATAATGAAGCTCCAATGTCGCGTGCGCCTGGAATGGTCATCCTGCCATCATCATTGTACAAATTAAGTCTAATTCAGAAGTGTGATGAGGTTTGTTTTGAAGGTATTAAATGCCTGTTATTGAAATATTATTGAATTCTAATTCATTTGTCATACGCAGGTTAGTTTTAAATATGTAAGTGGGCTCCATTTCGATGAATGCTTTTTCAAAGGAGTTGTTCATGCTCTGGAGTCTCAAACCTATCTGGTATATGTCTAGAAAATTTTTCTTCTTTTTACTGAGCTAGTTTTCTGCTCACACGATACTCATATTAGAGTTCTCTCTGCAATTCATTTTTACTGGTCTTATTCTCATTGTTCTTCTAATAGGGTGCAAGCACAATTACCAAACAGGTTAGGAAGGGTCAAGATGATAAAATAAGGGATGCTGATTGTAACTATGATACATTGAACCCAGCATCATGGTGGGAAGTTGATTTATCAAGGATGGGGAGAAAAGGATCCCAGAGAAATTCAAATCAAGAAATCAGTTCAAGGCATAAACGGAAAAAGGCCATTTCTCCTACTGCCCCTGATTCAGTAGGAGAGTTGCATAGTAACTGCATTGTGGTTGAGATGTCCAAAAAGAATGGATCTAAAAGTTCTAGACCTGTTCGGGAGAAAGAAAAAACCTCTTGTGATTCAACTTTGCCAAGATCTCTTATTGAGTCACAAGTTTCTACTGAGACTACAGAAAGAATATGGCACTCTATGAAAGAAAATGTTGGGTTAAGTAGTGATAGTACTCTTGAATCTTGCAAGTATTCCAGAACAGACCACAGGAGGCCTAGCAGTTCGAGGGTTAGTTTGGAATTTGCTCAAGTACCTTGTTTTTTTCCCCCCCTCTCAATATGGTTCTTAAATTAGTGAGTGTGCATACATGTTTCTTCCATGAATCCTATAAATTCAATATTTAAGATGTGGGTTAACTGACTAGCAGATCAAATTAATATCATTGTATTCACACATTCTGATGACTTTAGTTGGAGGCACATTGAAAATTTCCATTCTTCACAGCTTTGCAGCTTTGCACTCCTTTCGTAAAGGTTGGCAAATCTTTGGTACACTTGATTGATCAATTTTGATGGTGCACATAGTGAAATATTATGTTCAGATGGTAATTGGCAGGAGAGACTTAGCAACATTCTGTGTCATAGAAGGTAAACGTTGGAGTGTGGATTAATATTGCCACTTATATCAGTTTCTAGGTAGATCATGCTTTAGTAACGTTTTTATAAATCATGTTTAACTTTTTGGAAGCTGTTTGCATTTTTTATTTTTATGCAATTCCTTGCTTGATGTTTCCGCTTTAAAATTGTCTCCTTAATTAATTTTTCAGATTGCTAGGAGATCGTGTTAGCAGAAGAATCAAATGAATTTTATTCCAGTAATTGGTAAGTTATCAACAGATACCACTTCAGATATTGCCATTTGGGATGCAACATTGGATGTTCTTAATTAGACTATACTTGCATTTAATTTGTTCCCTTTTCAGCTTGTGCATACTTAAATTTAATGCTTTCTCTTACATACTTGTGCGATTTAGTTAAGCTCCTACCCATAATATGTTTTCCTTTTTTTTCTTCTTTGTTCTTCCTTTTTCCCCTGATTTAGGATGCATGCATTTTAGTTGACATCTGAAGTGCTTGTTTTCAAATAATAATAGTTCCAACTTTTTAAATTTCGGTTTCGTTATAATCAGAAATTTGTTTGTATCTGTTTACACTGGCAAGACAAAGATTCTCACTGGATTATTTTCTCTTTCTTTACTCTATCAGTCATATCTTTTCTTAGGTTAATTTGTACAATTACAATAGATATTGTGTTTTCCACCAATTCTGTTGTAACCTTGTGATGATGGCATTCATGTATTTGTGATGAGTCTTGGGCTTGACCAGGTCGGGCATTCATGAAATGGGAGTTTTGTTGTTGTGATAACTGGTAAGTCTGCATCTACTGTTTCAATTACAGCTCTAATTACTTTATTAATTCCTATGATACTTTATTTAATATTTGTGATTACTTAACAGATGTGAATCAGAAAAGATTCTTCTACAAATGGATTACATTCTGTGTCGTGAAAGAACAATGATTTTCCGTGATGCATTCTGCTGTTGAGAAGGCATGCCAGACACTTGTAGAAATCTTCAAAAAGCAGCTTATGTATTTCATGATTTGTTGATACAGCTTTTCGAAAATCATGTATTTCTAGTTTACATGTTAACTAGAGCTCTTAATGCTCTAGAGGTTAGGACTTTTGATTTAGGAATGTTGGGTTTTGATTTGTAAACTAGAAATTAAGTCACAATTGTAATTCACTTTTCCAAAATCATTTAAATAGCTTCATAATGAATAGAAAAGAATCAATTTTCTTTTATTTCATTATTTTACATTACGTAAATTTTTTGGATTTTTAAGATTTGATATAGTTTGGTATAGTGAAAATTTTCTTTTGAATGAATATCATTTTATGAATAGTTATTTATTTATAAATATTTTTTATAAATAATTATTCATACTATTTAAATAAAATGTTAACATTTCAAAAATATTTAATTTAATTTTTAGTTAAATTTTGGAAATTGATAGCATTTAGATTAAATATTAAAAAAACTCTTAACTAATTTTAACTAATTTTATATAAATATTTTTAAATAATAATATCAATTTTTACATTAAATCATAAATATAATATATTAATTAATAGAGTTATTATTAAAGGATATTCTATTTTTCTTTTTTTCAAATAGCCCCCTGAATTTTTCTTTTTTTTAAAAAAACTTCATGTATTTTTTATTTTATTTCAAATGACCCCCTATATTTTTATAAACTATCAATGAACCCCCTGAATAGTGGTTCTGCCATGTCATCGCCACGTCATATGTCACGTCATCGACATGAACAGTAACACATGCCACGTCATCGCCATGTCATCGAAGTCAAATTGCCACATCATTAAAGTCAACTATCTACGTCATATTTCCAGATCAGCACTTAAAAGTTCAGGGGGCTAATTGAAAGTTTTGTCAAAATACAGGGGGGTCTAGGATATTTCATAAAATATAAGGGGTATTTGATAATTGTTAATAATTGAGGGGGGTTTAGAGATATTGACTCATATATATATATATTTGAGAAATAAATCAAATAAAATTTTTAGCAGCTTTGATGACTCTTGTTCTAGGACTTTTAAATTTGAGCCTTACATTTCATTATTATCACTGTTGTTACTAGGTTATCAACGGGTCGGGTCGGACACACTTTAGTGAAGCTTGCATCTAAATTCAAATTTCATCAAATATAATTTAGTCTGTTTAACTCAAATTAGTACAAAAATTTTAAAAACATTAATATTTTATAAGGTTTTAAAAAGACTTTAATATTTATAAAAATATCTTAAAGTTTTTTTTAATTTCATTTGCAGTTGGTAATATAATAAAATTTTAATAGACTTGTGTTAAATGTTAAATATTTTACAAATATTAAATAATTTTTAATATACTATAATCTATTTTAAACATTACCGCGTTTTGAATCCTAACATTTTAACAAATATTCAAATCAGACTTTAATTTTTAAAATGTTTAGCCTATATTCTAAAATTAAAAAAAACATTCAAAAATAATTTTAATATTTTAAAAATATTTAAAATAACCCTAAAACCTATTTTATTAACCAGTTTCGTTAATTCTCATGTGAGATTATCACGTTATAACTCATTATTAGTTTGCATGTTACTTGGACCCGCATGTTAATTGGCAATGTTATGAAATATATATATATATATTTTTAAATTATCTGTAAGTCTCATAAGTATCTTGTGGACTGTTACATAGTAGTGGGACTTATTTGTACAATTATGCTAAGCTGTGTGGCTATGGTACTCAAAATAACACCTTTAATATTCAAATATCATAACAACAATGGAATTGCATTGATAGTTTAAGTGGAAAGGCTTTCATGAATTCCCTACAAGGTCTCCACTTTGAATCACGTTAAAAGTAACAAATCGAAATGACGTTGTTTAGAAGATGAATTAAAACGTCGTCCTTTTTAGGGGCATTATACCAATAGTGTAACAATAATTATATTTAAGTATTATTATTATGGACCTTAGGATCAACCAGACAAATGGCGTAATGTAATTAGACAAATGAGTCATATTGTCACGTAGCTTAGACGTGTATATATATATATATAGATAGACATATGATATATGAACATTCGAATCTAATTTGAATATTGATTAAAATCTTAAAGTTTAAAATGTATTTTTATTTATAAATATAAATATTTAAAGACCTGTTTAGTTCAGTTTTTTATTTATATTTTTTGAAATATGAAAACTAATAAAAGTTATTTTTATCAATTTCTTTATATTTTTATTAATTTTTATATTTTTACTAATTTTTATTTATAAAAATAGAAGTAAAAAATAAAAAAACGAAAAGAGAATTAAACAAGTTAGGCTCTATGCAAAGAGTTGGTTTGAATTAGTTTATAATTTTTATTTTTATTAAAATTTTAAAAAATAAAAAATTTAAAAAATAACATACAAATAAAATATAAAAACTGAAAAATTAAAAAATTAAAAAATTACATCAAAACAAATAAAAATAAAAAATAAAAACAAAATTTGATCTAAACCGTCATTTTAATTAAAATATAATTATGAACTATAATATAAATTATTATATTATTTACCTCTCCCACAGTTCGATGCCACGTGCCAGGCGCTCATGTCTTTTAGCGTTTTCGGCTTCTCCTAAAATTTTTCTTATTAACGTTCCCTCATCTTCTTCTCTTCCCACCGAACACTTGGTTTATTTATATCACCGCAAAGCTCCAACATTCATGGCCCTCTAGGGTTTTGAATGTCTTCCTTTCTTCAGTTGCGTATGCAGACGATAAATTTGATCAACATAATTGATAGTGTTCAATGGAGGGAGCGAGCAATGGAGGGTTGCTGTACCATGAAGTACAAGAAGGGAAGTTGTGTGCGTTGCATTGCGTGAATACGGTGTTGCAAGGCCCTTTCTTCTCAGAAGTCGACTTGGCGTCGCTCGCGACGGATCTCGACCACAAGGAGCGTCAGGTCATGCGGCAGTTGGGCGACTTCCTTTCCTTCGAGTCTCATAATGTGTCGTTGGGCGGTGATTTTAGTATTCAGGTCACTTTATTACCGGTCTTCTTTTTCGATTTTTTTTGTTTGTTCTAAAGTTGTGTTCTTTGAATTGCTTGTTGTTTTGGTTAGGTGGATGAGTGATTAAATGGTTAGTGAAGAAAGGGAATTGATCGATGTTCTGATTGGTCAAACTAGTTTGAGTTATTTTTGGAGGTAGTTTTGCATTGATCGTGGATGAATAGTTCTTGTTATGTTTTGAAATGATCGTAAAAGATTCTTTGTGTATGGGGAACTGTTTTGGTTCTTTGCCCGCAGTTAAGGTTAAAATAATGAGCTTTGTTTGTTGAAATGTGTTTGCTTTATGTTGCCTTTCATTGAAGTTATCTGAGATTAGGGCCATTAGTGATACTCACTCTAGATAAATCACGGCTCTTGGTATCAAAATTTTGTTATTTTCCGTTAGTATTTCTCTTTTGATAGACCAGGCATTATGATGACTGTTCTGAGATGTACAGTATGTGTCTTTATTTTTTGTGCATAGTGTGTTTCTTCATTCTCGGAAAAACCATGTATGGAAGTATGAGTCCTAGAGAAGAAGTGATGTAAAGATGAATAGGATAGGACTGATCTCTAATGCTTTTCTCGGTGAAATTATTTGGACGCCCTAGAATTCTAGTCATGATTATGGAAAGGGGGAAACACTTTTTCCAGGCTTTTGGTTGGTGATCAGCATGTGTGTGTGTGTGTGCGCGTGCGTGTGTGTGTGTGTTTGAGAGAGAGAGTGAGAGAGATTTGTCCACACGAGGAAAATGGTAGGTTGTACATGTCTCTCAACATAGCTCGTGGCACAAGTTACTACTGATGTTTGGTTATTCCTTTTCCACTTTCTAGAACATTCTAAAGGACAAAAATAGAATGTCCATTAGGGGATGTATTGGACCATTTTGCAATTAGATCCCAAGTAAGATATTCATTAAGTTTTCTTTGAAGATGGTGACGATGCAATCAGGAATGGAAGTTTGGTTCATTGTTATTGTATCCTTCATTCACTATGTTATGTTGGATTTTCATTTTTTACTTTTCCACAAACATGACATAATTCCTGATACTATCTGTTATGGTGACTGGGGCATTCATTTGTAAATCATAAGTTTGCATTGCATTGTCACTGCCTGATGGGATCGTCTGGAGATCTTAATCGATGCTAGGTTTGCTAGGAGGTTTGCTTAACTGATTGTTTAGATATGAATGCTAACTTCCATATATTGTTAGCCAGATAGGAATTGAGTTGGTTAGATAAATGTAAACTACCATCTGAGAGGAGGTTAGCATAAAGTAAATCTGTAGCACTAATTTAAATGCTCCGATTTATTTATGCGCAAACAGACAATACAGTAGGCTTTTCATTTATATTGGATACCTCGGCAGCTAGGTAGTAGCTACTTATTGGACCCAGAAAGAAGTCTGTATTTGATCAATTAAGTTGGCCTCTTACTAATGTGGGATGCTAACAACTCATTTGCTATATTAATTGGACAGAGATTTCGTAAATTTAATTATTAAAATTATGTGCAAAGGGAGGGTTAAAACATGGCAACATTTCAATACCTACCAAAACTACGAAGGCTATATTGGGCAATGAATTTCTTTTCAATCTGAAAATTAATTGCAATGACTATGACAAATTTACATGGACATAACTCGTTACCTTTAGACTTGTAATGATTCAATGCATTAAAGTGATCATGGATTCCCATTATTTGCAAGAAACAAACGGTCTGAATCTCATAGATCCCAGATGCTGTTTCCCTTTCCTTCTAGTCATGCTAGGGATGCTATGACTCTACCAATAGTGTGACCAGCATGTGGTGCAACATTAAAGAGCAATATGTTCCGTGGCTTTCATCCATGGCCACTTTCTTGGCAGCACTTTACGTGAACGAAACATTGTGCAGACAAAATTGGAATTTTAAGATCTTGTTGTCTCTTGTTTACCTTTTTTTTTCATTATCGAAATTAACTAGGTGAGGACTTCTGTGGTAACATCATAAATGAATGGAAATTGCAACCAACATTGTAACATAGACTTGCATGTAGATATTGTTCCTTAAATTGGTGTCTTGGTGGTTGGGGCTATTAAATATTTCACAGATAATGTTTTGATAAAATAATTCCTGCAGGTTTTGCAAAAGGCTTTAGAAGTGTGGGATTTGCAAGTCGTTCCTTTAAGCAGTCCAGTGGCTGAGTCTGCACAGATTGACCCTGATCTGGAGAATGCATTTATTTGTCACTTGCATGACCACTGGTTCTGTATCCGAAAAGTGAATGGGGAATGGTATAACTTTGACAGTTTCTATGTGGCCCCGCAAAATCTTTCTAAGTTCTATCTGGCAGCTTATCTTGACTCTCTGAGAAGCTCTGGCTGGAGCATTTTCCTGGTGAGAGGGAACTTTCCAAAAGAGTTTCCCATTTCATCATCTGAAGCCTCTAACGGCTATGGACAATGGCTCTCTCCTGAAGATGCTGAGAGGATCACAAAAGCCTGCAACTTAATGAGTGGTCCTCAAAATGGTGGTTGCTCTCAGCAGGATTCTGTTGCATATCAAGAAGCTCTTTCAGAAATAGAAAATCAGGATTTGCAAGCTGCCATAGCTGCCAGCAATGCGGTTTCTTTCCCACCAGAGGCTACTCCTGAAGCTAATTATCCCTCAACAGCCTGCAATTCAATGACTGCTCCTCACACTCAGCAGGATTCTGTTGCAGAGGTTCTTTCAGACATAGAAGATCAGGATTTGAGAGCTGCAATAGCTGTCAGCAAACAGGGTTTTTCCCTGCCAGAGGCTGCTGCTGAATCCAATGCTCCTTCAAAAGCCTGCAACTCAATGACAACTCTTGACAAAGATGGTTCTACTCAGCAGAATTCTGTTTCATGTCAAGAAGTTCTTCCAGACATAGAAGATCATGACCTGAAAGCCGCAATGGCTTCCAGCAAAGGTTTTTTCCCATCAGAGGCTGCTGCTGAATCCAGTGCTCCTTCAAAAGACGGAGTTCCGGAAGCAAAAACTGAATAGGAAGAGAGAAATTTTCAAATTCTCATTCTCAGGCGACTATGGTTCATTGCAGCTAGGATGTCTTAACATACTTCTGAGATCTTTAAACCCTGCAACAATGTACATTCATTATATATTTTGTTTAAGTGAACTTAAGTCAGTAAAAAAAAAAAATTTAATGATAAATAATACTACAGCTATACAGATATATCTTTTTGAAGATAGCATTTGCATTTCTTCTTTCTATACTCTTGTCAATTGATGTATATGAGGAAGTACTGAACTGTTGCTTATGTTACTGTTTGAAACCCATTTGTTTTTTAATGCTTTTTAGTCCTTTAGCTACGATGGGAAGGCATAATGGAAGTGAAGGTTAAGGTCATAGATTGATTGTGTCAGCCTTCTGCAACACACACATGCATATATGCATGGTATATATATATATATACATATATCAGAAATTGGATTGTTGGCTTGTAAAGTTGAAAAGCACTGAGTGCTAATGCATGACCACTTTTAGGCTGGAACCTGAAGTCCCTTTGTATATGTTCATCAACTCGGATCCTCATGTACGTTGGATAAGGAAACACAAAAAGGTATAAGGTCTGAGGTAGATTACAAAAGTCTGAGACAACCCATTGTTTCGCTTTTTCTATCGATCGTCTCTGTTCTTCGAAGGGATCTGAACTTGAAAAAGTTCCGATTTTGAGTTAGACCCACATGGGTTCATCCGATTGGCTGTTTAACAGACATAACTGTTCATACAATACTTGGAGGAGGTCATGGTAAGTCAACACACAAAGTTGGTATTTTTCATAATGGGAAATGTGGCATCTTAGTTATTATCTTTGGAGAAGTTCTTGTTAGAAATTGGCTGTGATTAAAAGGGTAGTTTTCGAAGGGATCAAAGGTTTCATCTTTGTTCTTGTTTAACAGTTGCAGATGTGATCCTTTGGAGGCAAAATAACGTTTCTTTGGGGATTCTGTGGGCTATCATATCTTCTTGGATTGTTTTTGAGAGATCAGGGTATACTCTGTTGTCTCTCATTTCCAGTGTTGTCCTCCTCCTGCTTACCATTCTTCCTTCGGGAAAAATCTGCAGCAATTCTAAACCAGTAATCCCCAATTTCTTAAACTGATCATAAAAAGTTGCAACTTTTATGTTCTTGATGTACCTGGGAATTAAACAATGCGATATCATCAATTGCAGATAAGTATCATTTATTGCACTTGGCATTGATTGCATTTTTCATGTTCTCTTCCTCTCCGACTTGAGCAGACGACCTCCTTCTTTACCAGTATTTCATCTATCAGAAGAAATGGTATATGAAGTCACCACTTTGATTTGGGATCGTATCAATGATCTATCTCAGGACAATGCACTTGGAAAAAACACAGAATTGTTCTTCAAAGTGGCAGCATCTTTGTTATTGATTTCTTTAGTTAGTGGCTTAAGTGATATACTCACTTTGGGCTATATCACTAAGTTTCAAGTTCACTAGTTGATGGTTTTGCAGATGGGAAGCTAAATACATTGTTTCTGGGGTAGAATAGATTCATTCTGTTGACAACTGCAAATTTTGCCCGACTTAAATGTTTGGTATCAGTTAGTTTTGGTCTTTTTCTACATGTGTGTCCTTTGTTACAGGTCTTCTTATCATTCTTACAGTTACTGCAATCTATGAAATATATGAAGATTATGTAGATAAATATATCTATATGGTGTTAAGGAAATTGTGGCACTGGTATGTGCGGTTCAATATTAAATTTGTTGGAAGAGTTCGAAATTGGATTTTGAAAATGCAGAAACTGAGCTGATTGCTTTATAATATTTCCTTACCATCAGAACTTTTCTTTGCAAAAGTGATACAGTTTTTTTTTACATAAATGATATTGCTTCCTACTTCCTTTGTGTTTTCTTCTTTTCTTTCTTACTTCCTTATCTTTTACTATAGAAATTTATAGGAGTTTGTGACTCAAAGCTAGCTGGAGTTGGGATGAAAATACTTAATGGTGAGTGATGGATTAAAACTAGCTCGAAAATCTTTAATTGTTTTCCTAAAAATGTTGGAACAATATGACTTATAATACCAGATTCAGACATAAATATTCATGATAAAATATGACGATTTGGTTAGAAAAACGAAGGTATATAAGCTGTTTTTCCCAACTAAAGGGTCCTTCTTGAACTTGATTAGTGAAAAATCAATATTAGATCTGTACAATTGTTATTAAACTACTTGCAAAATGCAATGGAAGTCGATTGCTTATGTAAGAATATAGGACTACTGTCTTTATTTACACATCAATCAA
>JAOXYD010000002.1:5475633-5504489 GCA_028565735.1 Pinacopodium congolense
GTCTTTTGTTAGGAACATGCATATTTCTCCTAGATGAAGATCTTGAAGCATACATAAAAGCATGATGAGTATTCCTATATTGACTTCTAGAAGATGATGCACCATTATCAAATGATGATCTAGGAATATATTCTTCATCCAAACTTTTTCCCTTCACAAAAGTAGTTTTTCCATTTGGTATTCCACTTCCTTGAGTAAAACCTAAATCACACTTATCATTGGAGGATTTTTTAGCTCAAAGCATGTTATCCAATTTTTCTTTTTCCTTAGTGAATTTCTCTAATGATTCTTTAAGGCCTTTTATCTTTTTTTTAAAGAGTCATTTTCATCTATCATTTTCTTCCTATTAACATTAAATCTATCATGGATTCTAACGTGTCATTTTTTTTTTCATTCTTCAATTTATCAATTTTTATCATACATACACCATTAGATTTTAAAGCATCACACATTCCAATTTTCAACTCATCATTCTCATGCAAATAATCAGCTAATTACTTTTTCAAACCATCACTCACATTCACCAACTAATCATTTTCTATTTCAAGATCATTTAACACTTTCTTGCATTCCTTGAATTTGGAAAGCGATTTCTTCCTTTTCATAATAGCACGTTCTACAACTTTAACCAATTCATCATAACTTAACCCAACATCTATAAGCATATTCTCATTCTCATCATCATCATTCGAGGGTGAAGAAGATGGTACCTCATCATCCAAAATTATGAGACAAAACTTGACACTTTCATTTTTGAAATTTTCATTTCCCTCTTCGCTTTCGGTTTCCTACACGGCTTTCAATACTTTCTTTCCTTTCTTGGCTTTGAATACAAAGCTCTTCCTTCTTAATGAAACTTCCTCTTCTTTTACTTTTAAGTCCTTCATTGTCATCTCAAGAGTGAGTAAAGAACCTATCAATTATTCCAAAGGCAAAATATTAAGATCTTTAGCCTCTTGAATAACGATTACCTTAGCCTCCTATTCATTTGGAAAAAACCTCAAAACTTTTCTAATAAATTTAACATTTGCATATGATCTTCCTAAACCTTTCAAATCATTTATAATGTTACTAAATATAGCATACATGTCAGAAATGCTTTCGTTAGGATGCATTGAAAACAATTCATATTGATGAATAAGTATAGACATTTTACTTTCTTTCACTTGATTGGTACCCTCATGAGTAACCTCTAAAGTATGCCAAATTTATTTAGTTGTTTCACACATAGATACTCCATTAAATTCACTTATACTTAAAGTACAAAATATGATATGAACGGCTCTACTATTAAGTGAAAGTAATCTTTTATCCTCTACATTCCATTCCTCTTTTACCTTAGGAATTCTTTGACCATTCTCAATCTTAGTGGGAATATAAAAACCCTCATTCACTATATTCCACAACTTAATATTTTCAGCTTGAAGAAAGAATTTAATCTTAATTTTCCAATACAAGCACTCATTTTCATTAAAAAAAGGAGGTCAACCAATATTTTGAATTTCAAAATTAAACAAGATACCTAATTGTGCCATAATGGATGTTTTCTTACAATTTCGTTAGAAATTAATGCAAGTGTGAGACATAGGCTATGATATCAATCATAAGTCCTTTGACACCTAAGAGAGGGTGAATTAGATATTTAAAAACTTTTTAACTAATTAAAACTAGCAATCTAAATCAATTGAAAATTAGATACAATCACTAAACCAATATTCAATCTAAGATATAATGAGAATACAACTACCAAAATGAATGCAATAAATTAAGATTCAAGACACATAATTAACAATAAGTAAATGAGTTAAGATAAGAGAAAGACACAAGCAAATTAAAAAAGTTCACCTTCCCTAAAGATAAGCTACGTATTCTTTCAAATTACTTATTGGATGATTCTATACTAATCAATAAAAACAAATACAATTTTCTTATAAGGTGAAGAGTAACCTTTACAATCTTACTTTCTAAGGGTGAAGAGTAACCCACAACAACAATCTTACTTCTTAAAGGTGAAGAGTAACCTATACCAATTCTTTTCAAGGCAAATAGAAACCTATATAATTCACAAATATTTAAATGATTCAATTTCCCCATATTCAAGTAACCAAATACACCTTGAAAGATGTTTCACTTAATACACAATTAAACTAAGGGCTTTAGCTTTTAATGAATAATATGAATGAATGATGACAATCTTGAAGGCTTAAGAAACTTAATATGACAGATATTATGCACTAAAAACGTGTATAAATATATGTATATTGACCAAAGTGAGCTAAGTACAAAATCTAGAAAGTTTAAGTACTTTATGAATGTTCAGCTCAAAGCACAGATATAGATGCTTAAAAATCAAAGTAAAAATATCTGAGCACTCCTAACACCTTATATAAACTAAACACAATAAATTTATGCATCAAGAACTGATTTAAATGATGAAATCCATGATTAAGTGAAGAATATAAAAACTGGATAGTTTTTATGTATGAATGAACTAAAGCACACAAATGATGAAATAATCAACCAAAAATTTAAAAATAAGATTATTTTGACTCCTAAGAACTTAAATTTGAAACAAAGTTTAAACACAATCTAAAGACCTTAAGCAAACTGAAAACTCCAATAACACTATTTAGGAAACATGTTTTATCACCTAAAATCGAGATTCAAGTTAGAACAGTCTTAACAAAGATAGTTTTGATAGATGTAGGAGTTTTATCTTCAATATAATGAAACAACTTCTAAAAAATGTAAAAGATGGATCAAATAAACTCTTAAACACTAAAGTAAGAGATTAGACACAATTTCACACACCCAAAAACAAAAATTGATAGCAAACAGATGATTGAAAATAAGTGTAATAAAATATGGGCAACTTGAGACTTTTAAGAGATTCATGAGATTTGATCAGTTTTTGGAGTGTCTAAAGATTCAAAATTCGTTTCTATAGGTTATATATAGTGTCTAAATGCTTAAAGAGGTTTTAACAGGGTTTTTAAGCCATTAGAATGAATAAAAAAAGCAAAAACTTGAAAGTAGAAACTAGCCGTTAGAGACAGACGTTTCAACGACACCCTCTGAGTTTATCAATAATGTCGTTGATAGATGAACAGCCCGCTATTGATAGCTTCTAGAAAATGGAGGTACATCAGCACCCTTGAGCCTGTCATTTAAGGAAGAACACCCCGTCGTTATACGTTCAGAAAACATGAAAAAATACTCAAAACTAACTCCAAAACTTTTCATACAAGTTCTCAACAATAATTAATACTTCAAACAACTTTTAAATCATATCTTAAGGCTATATGAATGATCAAAACTCATCAATCAATTCAAAATAATGGAATGATCTTTGAAATAAAAGAAAATGCAACTTTACATATTTAAATGCAATGCATGATCAAAACTAAACCCTTAGATCAATTGAACATCAAGTAAAACTTACAAATATATTTGAAACAACCTATCTAAGGTGTTAAATCTTTCAAATCATTTGAATTTCCATTATCTTCAAATTTGACCTTCAAACTCCAATCTTTCCATATTGAATTTTTTTTTAAAGATACATATCTTTAAGATTAACATTATAAACTTAAACCATTAGTAATCAAACATGTTTTGTTATCATCACAACTAAGATTGGAACCTCCTTTGGTTTAACAAAATTATTAAAAAATTTTGAGAAATTATATTGAATTTAATAACTTTCTCGAAGCCTTAAGTTGTATCGATTAAAGAGTAGATCATTTAATTTCTTATGTTGTAATTTATGATTTTTTGTAATGAATAAATTCAAATGTATTTTAATTGCCTTCACACTCAGTTACACTAACACATTGACGGAGATGAAGGCTAGAAAATAGATCTCTAAGTCAAAATTTTGAGGCTTTGACAGGAGCTGGATAATTTTGAAGGAAGAATATGAAAAAGAGAAATGAATAGAAGTGTGACTAATCTGTAAACTTAAAACTTTGATCAATTGGTTGACCAATGATTTATACTATGGTCAACCAGTGCTAAGTTATCGACTAGTAAAAACACTAATTAACCAGGGTGATGAAATTTTTTATACATATTTTAAAATATAGTCTTTTAAAAAATTTTAATATTATATTTTTCACTCCAGTATCTATCGAAGTCATTATCAATATTAGTTGATACTGATTGATATTTGAAATCAGTATGGCACTAGTCATAAAAATATAATTTTTTAACTAGTAACAATCAATACAATACAAGATTCATATCATTGATTAGGACCATACAAGTATTAGATAAATTATTTTTGAAATTCCCAAAAAACCATTTAAAATGCTTTATGATGCGGCAAAGAATCAAAAGAGTTACTTGGTACTTGGGGCTATGTAGTTTTCCAAAGAATTAAATGGGTTTATAGCTGTTTGTCATGCCGCAAATCTACTTTTCACTTCTTTTAAGACTCATCAATCATATGTTTCAAGGAGCTCTCTCGAAGTATTGCTATTTAAAGAGTCATTTTTTGTTAATTATATTTCAACCTTGAGTTGATCCTTTAATTATTATAATTTAACTGATACTTCAAAAATTATAATAACACATCTAAATTCAACTCTAAATTTTTAGCTAGAGGTCAATGCTTAAATTGTTAACAAGAAATACAAAATGGCCATTCAAAGTCAATAGGATATAAATTTGTTACAAAATATAGGAAATTAATAAATTGTTTACAAAAGGAAAAAAAATGTCTCACAATATTTGATAAATTATAATAATATGCCATATTTAATATAGTTAAATTCATCTTGTACAATGGATTTAAAAAAAAATACCGAGGTACCACTTCCAAAGTAAAGTGTGGGATGAACCTTTTTAAGCAAGATTTAAAGCTTTAAGAATGGTGTATATTTCAACTATAAAAAGGAATAGGAGATGGGATAAAGGTAAAAGGATGCAACTTTGTAATGTAACAAAGTTTATAAGGAATGGTAAGAAACAGTGGATTCTGAAGAGAGACTCTCTTGCTTCTCTCCCCCTTACTCTTTGAACTTTATCACCTTGTTCTAATTTTCTTCTAACTTGCACCCGTTGCAATTCCTACCCTTGCTTCTTCATTCTTCCCTCTCAATGCCTCTCTTCGTTCTAGCTTCCCACCACCTTATTTTTTATTTTTAGTACAAAAATTTCAAATTTACCATCTACCTTTACTAGTCTCAACTACTTATAAAAATGGTCGAGCTTGTTCCCACCCTTGAACCTTTTCTCCCTGTCTATCGTGACTCCTCCTAAATAGAGTCTTTCCCTACTTCTCAACTTGTTGAACCTAGAAAGAACTTGAAAATTGGAAGTATTAAAGCCCAAATAAGTTAGAAATAGGTTTTGAGCAATTCGGTAGAATCTACCATTGAGTATTGTCCTCCACAAGCTTCAGAAGAACAAGAAATGGTTGGTTTACTGATTTAAGTCCTTAAGGAAGCTACTACAAATTGGCCAACCACATTGGTGGGGTTCTTCCTGTGGAAAATGACACCTTTTCCAATCCTTAACAACTGGGCAATTAAGAATTGGAAAGGAAAGGGCTTGATGGAAACTATGCTCACCGAGGACAGTCTAGTTTTATTTAAATTCAATACAAAATTAGGAGCAAAGGAGGTTCTTAAAGTTGGGCCTTAACATGTAAGTAATATTCCTATTTTTCTCTAGTTTTGAAACCTAGTATATCTCTTGATAAGATTAAGCATAAGAATTTTCCTCTTTGGAAAAACCTCCATAATTTTCCTTTGGAATATTGGTCCATTAAAGAGTTAATCTTCTAGCTAGCTACATTTGGAAACCCCTTTATATGACTGAAAATACTACTTTAAGGAGAAGAGTGGGGTATGTTAGGATGTATGTAAATTTTTAATTGGAGAACGAATTATCTAATACAATCCCACCCACGAGACTATGAGAAAATGACACCCTTTCTAAAGGCACAACACAAGTTTTATACCAATGGAAATCCACTCTGAAACAATAAGGAAAAGTTTGGTGAGCGACTAGAATACAATTTCAAATGGGAGATTATGCAAAACTTATAAGATTTAGCGAGAAGTCTCACATCACTAAATCATACTCTTATAGCTCTAATTATTCACTGAGACATGAATAAGGTAGAATAGGGAACTAATAATCACAAATAGGCCACTAATAACTTCCCAACCAATTGCTTATTCAGATTATCAATTAATATTTTTCAAGGAAGTGGTGATGCTACCAAAGAAAGGGGATTAGAGCTTAATAGCAATCAAGACTACATAATTCAAAACTTCAATTGGGACAATGGAGACAATAGTAATAATTCAGTGCAAGTTATTGACGTTGAATTAGCCATAACAAATAAGATTAATGCTAGAGCTATTGAGGAAGTGAATTACATGACATTTGAAGATACTTCAAAAGTGACCAAAGCAAGTGAAGGAGAAGGAGAATCTTTGGGTATGGATAGTTCCTTGAGTGAAAATACAACATCATAGGAGCTGCTTGATGATGAGGTTAAATCTACTGAAAAGAGAAACTCTGGGCGGAGGAAGAAAGACAAATATAGTAATACCATCCCCTCTACCTTATGTTAGTAATCACATGGGATGTTCAAGACTTTAACTACCTTAAAAAGCAACAAGGTCGTATGGACTTTGATAAAGATAATAATCCAATTCTTTTAGGTTCTTTAGAAACAAAACTATCTAAGGAAAACTATGATAATATAAAACTACTTAGAAACATGTAGAGACTTTTGTCCAATCATAATCATCATTACTATGGTCATATTATTGTTTCTTATGACACCAGGGAGATAAAGGTAGTAGTTCTTAAAGATAGCGAGCATATGATTCACTTATTTCTAAGTTACTAACTACTAATGTCAAAATTTTGATCATCTAGTATATGTTTTAAATCTGGTGTTTCAATGTATAAGTTTGTGGAACCAACTACAATCTATAAGTGATTCAATATGTGAGTCTTGATTGATTCTAGGGGACTAATAGTACTATCTATATATTAGAATATGAGGGACATATAACAAATAGGAACTTAAACTTGGATCTGCAAGAGTGTGTGGATATATTAGGTATAGTGAACTTAAAGTATGAAGGCCAATTATTTACTTGGAGTAATAAATAAAGCTCTAATGACTATATCAAAAAGAAGTTAAACAGAGCCTTGACAAATGAACGTTGGTTAACCAACTTCCTCAAGAGCACTATTTATTTCCCAAAACCTTCAATCTTGAATTACTCTCCAATTGTGATCCGCAGTTAACAGTGTAATATTAAGAAGAAATTCCCCTTTAGATTTAGCAACTACTTAGTATAAATGGAGGGACTTGAATTTGCAATATATAATAAATTGAATAAGTATTTTGTAGGATATAAGTCTTGTAAGTGTGTTAAGAAACTTCAATGTAGGAAGAATGAGCTAAAAAAGCTGAACACAACATGCAAGGTTGGTAACCTTATAAAGTTGGATAGGCAAAACATAAGCTTAGAGTCCTCCAACAGGAGGTCTACTTGAATCCATGAGATAGAACTTTATTAGCAAAAGAGAGTTTGGCCTTGTATAGATACATAGAAGCATTACTAAAGCATAACTGCATATTGAGACAACGTTCTATAATCCAATGGCTCCAAGAGGATGATAAAAACACTAAGTTATTTTATAGTACTATCTTGGCTAGGAAAAATCATAATAGAATCACCTATTTGAAAAAAAGTGTTGGAGATACGACCTGTACTCAGGAGAAACTTAAGTAGGAACCTTTGCATTACTTTAAAGACACTATAGGAACAGTTGCAATGTCCATATCTTTAGTGGATATCATTAAATCATTTGTTTAGAATGTCATGTCAAAGAAGGAAATACAGAACCTAACCAAGCTATTTATAGTTGCTAAGATAGAGAGCATTGTTTTTTAAATGAACCCCAACAAAGCTCTAGCCCAAATGATTTTAATGGGAAGTTTTATGAAACAGCATGGCCATTTATCAAGGATATAATCAGTAATGCAACGTTGGATTTTCTATAAGAGTGAAAGGTTGCTCAAGGAAATTAACAACACTTTTATAACCCTCATACCTAAGGTGCCAAACCCTGGTTCTATGAAGGAATTTTGGCCCATTTCATGTTATAATTTATTATATAAGATCATTTTTAAGGAGATGGTGAAAAGAATGAAAGGAGTGATGGTTAAATTGATTAGTGAGTCTCGAGCTACCTTCTTACAAAATAGATTGATTAGGGGTAACATCCTCATTGCCCAAGAATTGTTTAAGAACTACAATAAGAAGGGATCACCTAGGAATTATGCATTATAGATTGATTTTAACAAGACATATGACTCTCTCAGCTGGACCTTTATTTTACACACTATTGAGGTGTTTGGATTTCCTGAGAAGTTTATGTGTTGAATTTGTCAATATATGTCCACTTCATCTTATAAGGTGTTGATTAATGGAGAACCCTCTGACCCCTTCATAGGCAGGAAAGGACTTAGAAAAAAGGACTTAATTTCCCCTTATCTATTAATTTTAGCTATAAGTTTTTCAATAGACTAATCAAATACAACATTGAGCTAAATGATGACTTCAAACATTATAGTAAATGCAAGGAAGTGGGGTTATTCAGCTTATCATTTGCAGTTGACTTATTACTTTTATCCAAAACTCATGACACATCTTTAAGCTTACTTATGACTGCTCTAAACATTTTCAAAGCCTTATTAGGGCTTGAGATGAATAGAAGTAAAAGCTTTTTAGTGCTATCGATGGTTGCCCAACAATAAGCAGCTTGGCTCACTACTATTACATGCATACAAGCAAAGAAGCCTCCTTTGACATATTTAGGCTTACCAATAACCATTTAAATGCTACAGTTTAAGGACTACCTACATTGATTGAAAGAATGCAATGAAAACTTAATACTTTGAGTAACAAAACTTTGTCATTTGCATGGAGACTACAACTCATAAAAATTGTTTTCAATTATATGCATGTTTTCTAATTTGGCCATTTCTTCCTTGTAAAAGGTCTGATAAAGACACTTGAAAGGATGTTGAAAAAATTCTTTTGGAATGGGACTCAAGACAAGAGGTATTTGGCAAAGATAAGGTGGTTGGAGTTGTGCCAGTCACTATTGGATGGTGGACTCAGAATAACTATAATTAAACTAAGTAATAAAGTATTCATGGGAAAGCGATTTTGAATGTTACTTGATAATAATGATTCGTTATAGGTGAAATGGACCAAGAGATACTTATTAAAGCAAGACAAATTTTGGGTGGCTCAATGCAAGAGAAACCATTCCCACTTCTTCTTGCATTAGTTTTATGGCTAATCATAACAAGCATATAAGATGTAATGGGGAAATTGCTTGGCTCTTCTATGACAATTAGAGCCAATTATGACCTTTGTATAATGCATAACACTATCCAACCCTATCGTGTTGGTTTCATAGCTTGGAAAAGGTAAAGGATTGCATTAATGGAAGCTCCTGGAACCTCCCCATATATGGTTTATTACCTATCTTACCATTATATAATCCTAACCCTAGCATACTAGACATGTGCCATTAGATCAAAGATCCTATGAAAAAGTTCTCTAGTAAGTTTTTTAGGGAGATGTTCAATGATACAGGGCAGAACCAGGATTGGTACCGTATTGTTTAGGATAACCATGTCATTACTAAGGTTTTGTTTTTGCTCTAGATTTATACGAAAGTCACACTACTTACAATAGACAAGTTGAAATTCCTCAACATCCCCTCTAGATGTAATATATGAAAATGCCATACTGAAATGAGGAAGTTCCTATTTTTCACTTATCCATTCTCCAACTATGTCTGGAGTCACTTATCAGGGTTTTACATCATAAACCACATACTGTCCAGCTTTTCAGGGACTATAAACTAGTTTTTGTGTAACAGGAAGAATATGAAAGGGGACCTTACAACCTACATAATATCATTTGATTCTTGTATTTATAATCTCTATAGAGAGAGGAATTATAGAACGTTTAAAGGAGTGGAAACACCTAAAGAAACATTACTGCATGAGATACTTTGTTGTACTAGAGAGCAAATGTTAATCGAAAGAAATAGTCATAACTATAATAGGCAATTAATTGAGGCACGGAGGTTAAGAACAAAAAGAGTTCAATAATTGAAAAAAAAAGAGGCAATTCATAAGAGTCTTATATGACTACACATGCAAAAATTCCACACTGGCATCATAGGTCTAGAGATTGGCAAAGGAATACGAATAATATGGATAATACAGAAGAACATAGGTCCTTAGAAGCATCTATGTTGTACCTAATTGAAAGAATTATCATCTGAATTGATCCCCCATATAACTCATCTCTTTTCCTTGCCATTCACAAAAATGGATTGTTGAGATTTGATCTTTAGTAGGTTGGAAATTGTTTACACTTGATCAATATAGAGACACCTAGAGAAACTCAAGAAATCAGGGTGATAAGAGGCGGAGAAAAGCTAATCACCAATGAAACTGTAGGATTATGTTGAGCTCTTAGAAGGTTCCTTATATCCGTAGCCATATTAAGGTTAAGGGATACATCATTTGGGAAAGTAAGTTTAGGCCCTATTTGGTATTAATGCTTATTGCTGTTTATTTTGGAATAAAACCAAAGCACAAAACGTGTTTGGTTTCATTGTGACGTTATGTCGCGGGAAAGAAACAAGAGAAAAAAATTGGTTTTAACTGTCATACAACATTTTCACTTTTGGTTTCAGCAAAAAGAGAATCTATAAATAGTGACCTAGTCGCATCTCCCACCTTGTAAATCGGCTCCTATCTCGTAATCCACCGCCCACCTTGCGAACTAGGTGTAGCTCTGAGTCGTATTCGGACCTAAACACGAGACGGTCACTCGTCTTTGTGTTTTTTTTCCTAGCTGCACTAGTGATCTGCCTCCCACTCCCTAAGCCTTGCAACACTAGTGACTTCACACCAAGCACCCACTGTCGTGGCATTTAGCAAATCGGTTCCTCTGCTGTCGCAACGTTCACCTTTGGGACCTAAAATACTTCCATACGTTAGAGATTGAAAATATTTTTCGAATACTTCCATATGTTAAAGATTTTATTAAGTTATATTTAAATCTTTGTGAAATGAATATAATTTTAGTTCTTAATATTATAATTTGATAATCTTTATAATTATTAGGCCAAATATCAATGTATGTTTAAATATTTGATTAATATAAAATAATATAAAATTTATTATTAACATGTATTATTACACTTAAATAATGCACACAATCTCTCAACATAAAAAAATAGTAAAACAAAATAAAAACAGAAAATGATAACAGAAAATAGGAAATAAAAATAAAAATAATAACTGAAAACAATAATTAAAAACTAAAACCAAAAATAAAAAATAAAAGTTATGAGCCGTGTGATTCAACTTTTGGTTTTAATTTTTAGTTATAATTTTTGTATTAGATTTTGTGTGTTTTTTTATATTTTTATACTGTTTTTTGGTTTTTGTACTGTATTAACGTGCTGTTTTTATCGATTTTTATACTATTTTTTTCAATTTTTATATTTACAAAAATAAAAAACTAAAACAAAATAAAGAAACACAACCGAGTACCAAAACAAATCAAAGAAACACAACTGAACAGCCCTTATTAAATAGGTCTTAATTGAGCTTGTTTACTTTAGTTTTAGTTTTTAGTTTTGATTTTCTGTTTTTCTAAATATAAAAATTAATAAATAAAATATACTAATATAACATAGAAATCGATAAAAAAATATAATTTTCAATATAAAAATATAATAACTATAAAAAAAAATCACAATTTACAATTCAACTAAATATTCTTGTAACTTTTGTTATTGTAAAGACATTTAATAAAGACCTGTGCGTGTTAAATAATGATTTCTTTAATGACTCTTTTGATTTATTAAAAAAAACAAAGTTTATAAGGAAATGTGTAAAGATGGGACATAGTGAAAGAGTCTAAGAGTATCATAGATTCAGGCCTGGTTTAGAAACATTTTTTTGTTAATTTTATTTTTTAAATATAAAAATCATAAAAATTAAAAAAATTTAAAAAACATATAAATAAAATATAACAACTAAAAAATAACATAAAATTAATAAAATTATAAAAATATAAATAAAAATTGAAAACGGAAAGAAAAACTGAACGAAATAATACCTTATTCCACCCTAATGACAAGGCAGCTGTAATCCCACAGCCGACGCAGCAATATGTTGATGGACTGATCTGTCACGAGCCAGGCATGTGCCTTCTGTAGCATTTCTTTACAATCTGGAAAATCTCCCACATCACTCAAAGATCGTCTGTCTGACAGTCACTGCAAGATGGGTAACTTGAAAACTGATTCCCCTCTTTCCCGCCGTATCGTTCGAGCCTTTTTGGATTTCCTTAACACTGGTTCACCTCTCTCCCTCTGTCTCTCTCTCTCTCTCTCTCCCTCTCCCTCTCTCTCTCCCTCTCTCTCCCCCTTTTTTATTTTCTTCCTTTCTTTCCAAATCTTGATTCCTATCGGTTGGAACAAGTTGTCATTATATTTTGATTGTTTTGCGTAGTGGAACCTGCTAGTGGGGTTGATAGTGAAGGTCTAGAGGTAGCTAAGGAATGCTTGACTGAGGCTTTTAGGCTTCGTTTATCGCCCTCTCCTGATGACACTGTTGAGCCCGGTTTGTTGGCGACCATATTTCGTGCGTTGGAAGCCAATCATCATCACAAGTTCAATTCTGATGGCGCCAAGAGTGTTTCTGACATTAATCGTCCAGAGTCATCTAAGAACCCGGTTTCATTATTCGTTTCCTCTTCTTTTCTTTTTTGAAACAAAAGTTTGGGGGTAATTCTTTTTACATTTTATGTTAACTGCATCAGGGCGAGGATTCAACAGGCGAACCTCTTGGAATGGGTAAAATACTCTTTTAACATTCTCTTGCTGTTCTTTCAGATAGCTATAATTGGTTCTTGCCTGTTCTTGGTAATGTTGAATGTTCTATTTGTAAGGTACACGATCAAATCATACAGTAAGAATCAACTCATAGACTCGTGTTTTTTTTTCTTTCTTTTCCAGGATTAAATCTATGCGTTTCACATATTGGTTTCATTTAATTGTTTAATTTTCAGATTGTAAGCGTCAAGAACGTTCCAAAAGCTTTCATACATTTTTCTATAAGAAACTAATATGGAGATGGTCATATGTTATATCGTGATTAAATTATGTTAAATATAATTCCATAGTTTTTCTGTCCATTTAAGTTTTAGGCTATATTGCTTGAATTGATTTTATAATTTTGATGGCAGGGACTTCTGTGGATGAACTCTTTGGCCAATTCGTTGCTGCACTTGAGAAAATACATTTTTTCAAAACAACTTCTGATGGAAATGATGACCCAAACCAATTGGATGTAGCAACTCGTTTATTTCATGAGGCTTTAAAAGTAATTTGGATACTATAAAGCATTCTATTTCATTCTCCTTTTTTTTGTCATTCCAACATTTATCCTAAGTGCATTAAAATAAGTAAGAAAAGGAACTACTACTTCGTTATCTTACTCTCACCTGTTTTATACTATTATGGTTGTTCCTGGCATTGAATTTTTACTCATCATGTTTGATTTAGTCTGGCTCTATCATTTTGGATTTGTTTAATCAGTTACATTTAGACTGGTAAAATGCTATTATTTTGTTGTATTAGGAGATGGAAACAACTGGATGCAAGTCATATGACCGGAATAGTCTAGCAGAGGCACTAAAGTCACTAGGTATGAAGGAGGGAGATGGAGAAATCATGTTTGCTTTTAGGTGTCTTGTTATATTACAAACTGCTTGCAAGTTGTTATATTGTCTCTTCTTTTAGGTAACAAGGCCATGCAGTCAAAGTGCTACTCTCATGCTATTGAGCTGTATTCTTTTGCCATTTCACTTTGTGAAAACAATGCTGTTTACTTCTCTAACAGGTGAACTCCTTGTTGTATCTCATATGTACTTTAAATTAAGAGGACTATCTTATCTTGGTGAAATGAAAGGAGTATATGTGGAAGGCCGTTATGGATATTGTCAGACTATTTGCTTTGCTATTAGGATATTCGGAAAGCAGACCATTCTCACAAGAATGGAAGGAATAACTTTTGATTATCTGTGAAAGTTCATCATCTACCTTTGATGTTACGCAACACTGCTGTTATCTGAAAACAAGAATGTAGCTTTAGACAGAGACAAAGAATACTATTCTTGGTCTGTGGTATGACCAGACTGATTCAGCTGCATCTGAATGAATCAAATCCTATTGAATCTATCTCTTAGCTTGGATCTTCTTGCGCATCTAGCTCTGCATCCGCCAAATGAAAGCCTTCATTCTGTGTGTCTTTCTGTGGAGTTTAGTAGTTCTGTGGTGGCCACTTAATGTTGAAATGGTGCCTTTTGTTTAACTTCCCATTTGTTTTGTGGGAACAAAAATGAAAATAGGTATTGGCATTGCAACTACTATGAAAAACTGCTTGATTACTTGGTTTTGCACATTTCAGGGCAGCTGCTTACACTCAGATTCACAAATATAATGAAACGATCAAAGATTGCCTTAGATCGATTGAAATTGACCCAAATTACAGTAAGGCATACAGTCGTCTTGGATTAGCTTATTATGCCCAAGGGAATTACAGTGATGCTATCCATAAAGGATTTAAGAAAGGTTGGTGAAAGAAATATCTTCTAGTTGCCTGTAGCAAGACACATTATGAACTATCGCTGTCAGCTTAAAAGTTAAATATGCAATTTATAGTTGTTCTTCATGTGCATACAGCATTTATGCATTGTCCTTTCACCCAGTTTTCTGCTATTGTTGTTCTTAGTCATGTATTGTATAAATCTATTAGACTTTGTCTTGATTACTTGCTGATGATATGCTAGCATTTTCTATGGTTTCTTGTGCATAATATTAAAACTATTGCTTTGTGTTAGTCAAAAGATGAAAGAAATCCTAGGAACTATAATCCGACCTGAATTTACACCTGACAAATTGACAGCAAAGGCTAGTATCTTCTAGATGGTAAATATGCAGAGTCACTGTATAATACCCTGCAGTATTGATGATTATATTGATTAAGGATAACAAAATTTTATCTAGATTGGGTAATGATATCAGTTCTGTGAGTGATTAAAAATCCTGGTTACCGCTGTATTATCTGGTTTTTTAAAGCACACATTTTTCAGTATTTCATACCTATTGGGCATATGTTTGTAGCAATCATTGCTTTTTTGTATGTATTGAGGTTTAACAGGTACTGATTGCAGTTGAAAGGATTTGCTATAAATATTA
This sequence comes from Pinacopodium congolense, assembly GCA_028565735.1. Classification (NCBI taxonomy): domain Eukaryota; kingdom Viridiplantae; phylum Streptophyta; class Magnoliopsida; order Malpighiales; family Erythroxylaceae; genus Pinacopodium; species Pinacopodium congolense. The sequence continues at coordinate 5,490,976 of JAOXYD010000002.1, forward strand.
CATTTAGGGAACCTTTTACATACAGCCAAATTTGTAATTTCATATTGTGCCATGAAAAAACAATCTATAGTTATTGTTGTGATGTTTGGGGGTGGCTGTATGGACAAAATTTTTGATATGAGCATATGTACATGCATTTCTTAGGTTGAGATGTGGATGAGTTGGGCCTTCTTTTGTCTCTCGGAATATTATTATTTTGGGTTAATTATGCAGACTCTTCTGTAGTATGACTTTTTTTATAAAAAAAATTTAGTTCCCAGTGTTTGGAAATTACACCAGACTTTCCTATACTTACTAACACTTGAACCCCCCAATGTTTCTATATTAAAAAACTAATGGAGAAGTAAAAAATAGTTATTTTCTAGAAGAGCTTGTTATGTGGAAGAACAGATATTCCACTTGTGTCACGTAAGAGACGATATTTTGTGTAGCTTGGCATTTTCTGACTGGGAGCGTATACGACATTTTCTAGTACACGCGATGTCATCTTTTCCGTGGCATGGGCAGAATGCCTGTTCTATTATGTAGCAAGCCTTTCTAAGAACCATTGCCACTTTCTGCTACTTTGTTAGTTTCTTTAATGGAGAATGATGCCAGGAGATTCTTGTGTTAGTGAGTAAAAAGCATATAGAGGTAAATGATAGTTTCAAAAAATTAGAAACTAAAAAGAAAAAGGACCAAACACTAAGGTGGTTTGGTGTAATTAACCCTACTATTCTTGTGGACCCTAAATGTAGTTGATAAATGGCACAAGGTTACTGAATATGAACCAAATGCTACAGTGCTGAGGTTAATAAAGTGTCTTTTGTGTGGAATTGTGGAGAAATTCCTAAAATCTAATTTCAACCATTTGCCTTTTCAGCATTGCAATTGGATCCCGTTAATGAAACAATTAAAGAAAATATTCAGGTTTGTCTTTTCTGTTCTCTTATCTCCAGCCCCTTATTTGGCTGCTAAAGTTGCTGTCCCATTAAAACAGGTAGCAGAGCGAAAACTGAAAGAGCAGAGTCAGTGGACGGACTTGGATGAGGTACTATATACCAACCATATATTTATTGAAACCTGTGGAACGTATTTAAACATGACTCAAAAGTATTATCCTATGTTACTTTGATTGATTTGTTCAATATTTATGTTGGGATTAATAAAGTATTTGACTGCTTGGGTTAACGACAGAATATCTTTAGAAGCATTTCCTGTATATCCTTCAATTTACTATATGCCTTTTTCTGTATCTGGATGTCCATATCATTTTACTTGTGCTTTTTTTTCAATTTCTCGATGATCCTTATATCTCCTTACTAGAAATAACAAATGTTAGACAATAAGACATCAAATCAAGTATGCTTCCTTATTATACTTCTTTTGTTAGTGTTGATTTGGCTTTCTAAGTACAGTAATTTTATCGTGAATTGCTGACTTACTTTTATCTTAAAACTGTTTTAGCAAACAGGTCCATCCGACTATGCTAATCAAAACCAATCCAGTGGAAGGTCAGGGTGCCATGGTATTCCTCCTCCGTTTGCAGCAATGCCCTTTGACATCAGTGCTGTTCCAGCTGAGTTTGCAAACGTGTTAGGGAAAGTGATGGCAACTGTGAATGTGGGTCAGCATGCTCCGAATAGCCAAGAGGATGGAAATGTAGATGGATCTGATAGACCTGATGCAAGAATGGGTGGCAACATCAATCTTAATCTTGGAGAAAATTTGCCAGGAGAAGTGAGCGGAGCATTGAACTCAGTAATGGAGATGTTTTCAGAGGCAGCTCTAAACAGAAATCCTCAAGATGCCACAAAAGAGGATCACCATCAAACTAAGCCATCTTAAGCATGCTGTATCACCAGTTTTATCCAATACTTATCCCTTCAAACCGTAATTTGAGCTTTTAGTTTTCAGAGTTTTACGTGAGGCGACAGTAGACATACTTTTCAGTCATGTGTATGTATGATTACAGCTCACTCCATTTGCTGTAGCCATGGCGATTGAGGGGAAAATGTACAGAAATACAAATAAAGGAATGATAAAAGTGGGGAAGACCCTGATATTTGGTTTTCGTACAATGGTGTGTGGTCTGCATGTGAACTTGAACTTGGAAGGTCATAATGCTTTTCGGTATTTTTTCAGTTTTAGGTCCACCTAGACTGCTTCCAAAGGTCTCACAAGCAGAGTTCCCATAAAGTTGGACATTTTCATTTGGGATGTAGTTGCCCATTTCTTTCCTTCTCGATGTTTTTGTTGTACTCGTGGAAATTATACTGCGAAGGGACATTGTTTCCACTCATTGACTTATACTATTTGCAATACTTTGTTAAGATTTTCTTTAATTAAATAAAACCCAACAATATTAATCAACAAATGTGCCAAACTGCCAAATCAAGAGTCTGTTAAGATGAAATCGAAAATGAAACTGTAGCCACAAATTTTGGATTTGACACAATCCATTATTCCAACTGTCCCTAGGGGGGTCCATTGGTAGGCCCTTGCATGTGGTCCATGGATACTAGCACCTTCATCCCTAAGATTAACACAAATCAAATCTCAGCCGTTGAATCGTCAGAATCATTTGCGTGCCATCTGGGCCGCATGCACCACACCATCATTCTCCGTCACACGATGCCAACGGCTGAGATCTCTGGACAATAAAACTGCCACGTGGACGACAGAAAATTGGCCAATTGTGTTATTCAATTAGAAATTAAAAAAAAAGGAAAGAAAATAAAGAAAGAAAATAACGAACATTTTTGGGCAAATTAGCTAACAGTTAATAAACTTGCAAGTCAGACAATTCTTCACTCTCGATCCTTCCGTCGAATGTCCTTTCCCTTCTTTTTTTTCGAATGTTCTTTCTCTTCTTTATAAGCAAACGCTTCGATTGTTTATATAGTTGTGGTTTCAACTGACATCGCCTTCTTCATTCCTGAAATTTCGAAAGGTGAACTCCTTTTGCTTTCTGAAAAATGTCTTCCCATCTATGCTTTCCTTCCACGATTTGGATTGTGAGTTTGACTCCGTCTCGGTAGTGTTGATCTTGCTGCGGCGTTTTTATTAGTTTTATCTTCTTGTTTAGGGTGACTTTGGTAGTGATCCAGAGTGAAGAAAGCTTTGGATGGCCCTTGATGATCTTGGCTTGTAGTGAATATTTTAGTGGGGTTCTGGAGATTTGCATGCTTGAACCAAAGTTTGGATTTTGGAATGTCGTTATTAGGGAAAAATCGAGTCTTTGGTTGCTTATGTTATGGAGTAGGGTGGTCAGCTTCTGTATCATGGTCCTTTGGATTTGTTATTTCCCTGTTGGATCTAGAAGATGTTAGTAATTTCTAACTTCGTACGGGTTGAAGTTGGTATTGACTATTGGATGATAAAGTAATTTCTTATTATTTTTTGGACAATAACTTGGTCTATTTTTCGGCTTATTTGAGGCTTTTGATCGTTTTTCTTTTAGTTTCTCAGCTAATGGCACACCGTGTGCTGCTAACTTACTGCGTGCGATGTGCTAACTGTTTGGAATCTGTTCTCAGGAATAACTTGGTAGACCGGTGTCCTCAAAGATGAGTGCCTATATAATTGGTGCCCTTGTTCCTGTTATAGTTACCCTTATACTTCGGAGTACTAAGCATATGAAGAAACGTGGCGTCCCTGTTGATGTTGGTGGGGAACCAGGGTATGCAATCAGAAATGCTAAGTTCGACGCCCCTTTTGAAACAGCATGGGAAGGTGTATCTACTATGGCTGAACTTTTTGAACATGCATGCAAGAAGCATGGAGATAAGTACTTGCTTGGAACTCGGAAATTGATCTCAAGGGAGACTGAAGTGACTGAAGATGGCAGGTCTTTTGAGAAGCTTCATCTGGGAGAGTATGAGTGGTTGACCTATGAGAGAGTTTTTGAGAGAGTCTGCAACTTTGCTTCTGGCTTGGCTCGGGTCGGACATGCAAAGGAAGAAAGAGTGGCAATATTTGCTGATACTAGAGCAGAATGGTTTATTGCCTTGCAGGTGGGTTTGTGTCCTTTCGTGTTTATATTAATCTCGTATTATGATTTTTTTGTTGAGAATTCCTTGTGAACTTGTATAGAAATACATTTTTATATGAAACTTCCTCATTCATGTGCAGCAGTTTACGTAATGTTGCTTGAAAGCAATGAATAACGAGAAAAATTATCTGCTAGTTTCAGTAAACGCAACCTTTTTCATGAGCCCTATCTAATTAATTGATGGATTCTTCATCCCAGGGCTGCTTTAGACTCAATGTCACCGTGGTCACTATATATGCCTCTTTGGGAGAGGCTGCATTGTGCCATTCATTGAATGAGGTCTCTATCTCTCTCTCTCTCTCTCGCTCTCTCTCTCTCTGTGACTGTGTGTGTGTGTGAATGAATGATTTGTATGCATTGTGAAGTGAGATGGAATTTTAAATATTCGTAGATTTTGGCTTTGTAACAAGAGACCAGAGGTATTAAATTTTGCAGATACCTTAATGCATGAACTGTTAAGAGACTTTGACAGTATCCCCTAGCGAGATTAGTGAAATCAATGTGTGGAATTTGTAAACATGTTGCCATGCTTCACCGTGGAACTCCCAATCTGATACTTAAGCAAGTGGTGAACAACTTATCAAGTGATGGCTGATGGGATAAGCATATTGATGTTCTTTGTTATGGAAATTATCGAAGACCTTTACCCAAGTTCTGTTGAGAACTTTCTTCAGTTTATTGTGGCATGTTAGTGAAGATTTTTGAGGAATAATCTCAAGTTTTTATTCACTCTCTTACTGTACAAAAATACGGCTACAAGAGATATTTATACTTATAAACTATACACTTGACCTAGTATATATTTTCAAGTTCCTTCTATCCCCAATTGATGGACAAAAGGAGGTTGTACATAAATGCTTGGGGGACTTGCTAAGATGCTTAGTTGGGATAATATGAATAATTAAGACCTAATTCTTTCTACGATAGAATTTGCATGCACATTTATATAAATAGATCTTGAGATAGTAAAGAGAATTCAACTAAGGAAGCCTATTGATTTGGTTCCTTGACCCCAAACAACAAGAATTACTGTTGAAGCTAAAGGTTTTGCACAATACATGAGGGATCTTTGATGAGTTATAATGAAAGATAACAATAAAAAATTGGACTTATAAAGGACATGTTGATCAACATTGTCAAATGGTGGAATTCAGTAAAGCGATAGAGTAATAGTCAAGATTTGTCTAGAGCATTTTAAAAAGGAAAATATAAGAAATTTCATTTAAGCAACGTTGGACATTAAAAGATCCTCAAGAGGATAATTACTAATACTTATGTTTTGGAATTACCAATTGATATGGGAATTAGTCCTATCTTTAATGTTGCATACTTAACTATGTATCATGGATTGTGATGGTACATCTCCTACTACAGCTATTAAAATTCCAGCCATTCCTCATTTAAATAGGAGATAGAGGATGTCTTGATGAACAAATTATAGTCACAAAGCTAGTGGATATTGGCAGAGTCAAAAGGATAATCAATTTTCGATAGCACTTGGATTTTAGAATCTAAATTTCAAAAGGTGAATCCAAACTTGTATGATCAATATTTCTCACATTCTATATTAAGGATGACTTTAAATAAGTCGAGGAGAACTGATGTAGAAAATTTTAGGGTTTATAAAATAAATAAAAGAGGGCAAATCACTCAACCATAAGCTTTATGGTGGAATGAAGAGCAAGAGTTGAGGTAATAATAAGGACAACAAGGGCTGAAATTTACTTTATGTAAAGTTTTTTTTTTATTAGATAGGAAGTGATAAGAAGTTAAATATATTATCCAAATTGTTTAATGTATAAGCTTATTTAAAAATAAAGAATCCTTATTACAGTAGGATTCAATATTATGTTAAATATTTTAAATAGGAATTCCTTCACCATTAGAATAATGGTTCCAAGAACTTCACTATATATATGCATAATCAGCCCTCCGATAAAAAACAGCCTGAGTTTTCTCTATAAACTTGAGTTTTCAATTAGAAGGGTGATGCTTTCCTCTATGAGTCATTCTTAGACTATTAGAGTGATTCCTAGTTCCCCATCCTAATTGCTTGTTTCCCTCACTAAAATTTCAGCACTTCTGGCCTAAATTTCCAATATCCAAACCCTAAAATTTCAGTTATTCCAAACCTGAAATTCCAACAACCTGAGCTGAAATTCCAAACCTGAAACTCAAATTCCAGCAGCCAAATTTTATAGGATGTTCTAATTACCAGTTTGATATCTCTTCCACTCATCCTACATCAGAAATAGGAAGAACAGGAAGACATTGCCAGAAATGACAAGCAGACCTAGTCCTGATGCATTAATCAAGCCATCAGTATCAATGGTGATAGTTCTCGCCCTGTGGATGTGGATGATACTGCCCTTAATGATGCCACTCACAAGGAGATCCTCAACTCGGTAGATCTGCATTTCATCATTTCATCTTAGAAGTTCCAACTAAGCCAAAAGCCTTATTCACCTTAAGATGGAATTCTTACTTGAAGAGAGAAGGACAACGTATAATTGATATGGCAATCATCTGGAGGAGTTAGCAGATCAATAGGGCATGTCTGACTCCCACATAGCGATTCTGTAACCCTATTAAGGGTTTAAAAAGATGAGGATAATACTAAGATGTATTATTTGGAGGAAACAATTGAGCAATGGAAATAATAAGTTCCTACTCACACAGCTCTTCCAGTATCACCTAGTGGAGCTTGAAGCAAAGATCCTGGTCCAACCTGTGGCAAACTAGGATTTTAAACATTTGCCAAAATAGCAAAGCGAGAACATGTCATAACAGGCAATTCAAGTAACAATAAATCACAGAAAATGAGGTTCATCCAAAAATGTTTTGAAAAAGGCAGCTGAAAGAAATGCAATCTCTCTATAGGTAACAAAGCAAAGTCTAAATGCAAAGGGAAAAAATGGTGCACATGTGAGACAAGGAGCTTTCTCTACCACAACCAAGAAACAAGTCTGCAACTTGTTAAGCTTTAAATGTCCTCCGTTGTGATAATTTTCCTTATGGAATTTAAAAAGAACCGCAGAATCCTATTCAGTTAAGGTATCTTGCATGAACACAATTAGGTTGTCCGCATAAAGCAATTATCAACAGCTGAACAGTTCACAGCATCTGCATTGAAACTTTTCATATAAGAGGGCACTGGAACAAAAAGCAAGCCACCAAACCCTCAGCAACTAGTGTTATAGAATTCTATAGAAACGTATGCCAGTGACAACAGGGAAGATTGGGATTGAAAGTGAATGATACCCGTTCTTATGCTATTGCTTACTGTTATGTTATAAAAGAGAGACAAAGACAGGCGCTGGCCAATGATTGCATCACCAGAACCAGTCAACCTCAGTAGTCCCTGCCCATATACCCCCAAGTTTGCGTTTGAACTGATAACAGAGTTTGCCTGCAAAGACAGGAAATAAAATCAGACTAAAACTTTGTTCAGTTGAAAACATGAAACGTGCAAAAGACAAGGGGTTGTATTTATCTATAATGATGAGGCTGAAACATACATACCCTGAGAACAACCAAATTTCTGACTTCAAAAAAAGAAGCAGTCACCACAGTATTTCCACGCCCATCGATTTCAATTTTTGAGTTCCACATTAGTACAATTTTGACGGCAACTCTGAAAGCGCCGTAAACCTTGAGTTTGAAAATAGAGAATTTTAAATTCTGAGTGGAAGCTATAGCCGTCAGGCTGAAATAAGAAGAATGAAGACTAAGTATATTCATGGAATGCAAAAAGAGAAGGAAAGCTCTCAAAGGTATTAAATAGCACGGTACAAATCAGTAACTTCTCAACCTTGCTTTTAAAGTAAAAAAATCTTCAAAATGTAACGTAGTAAAAAACTCATTTAAGCGTATCAAGTTTTAAAAGTGCATTATTTTGCATGAGTATGCACATCTTCCCATGTGTCTTTGAGTGCTATTCTGTGTGTACATATGCAATAATATAATTTAGTTCAGCTTTTCCCCTCCCTTCCCCTGTTTACAAAAGGTAGATCTATATATTATTCCAGATATCATAATAATTTCACAAAGGTAGATTCGTCCTATTTATCAATATATGCTGTCCAAAGAGTTATCAGTATATGTTGTCCAAAAAGATGATGATTGCAAAGAAAGTTCACGATCGAGTTCTATTTAAACTGATAACAAAGCATAACGATTTTGCCATCAGACATACCTTTATGATAGAGTCACTCATCAAAAGTTCTTCTGCAACAAGTTCAAATTCTGAAACTGGGAATGCAGACAATCCAAATACAATACTGCCTCCACGATATAGACTTATTTGGCCTCTCACCTTCACATGAGAGAGAGAGAGAGAGAGAGAGAGGAAGGGGAAGGAATCAACAACAGTACATGATGTAAGGACCTCAAGTAACATCAAAGTGTTTTCTAAATGAAAAACAAACAAGCTGTATACAAGATAAAAATAAAAAAAATGAACACCAAAAAATCCAAAAGTAGAAGTGAACATGAAAGACTGCATCCTAAGTCAACAATGAATAAAGAAGCATCAGAATCAAGGTCAATGTGTAGTTACGGCCCAGTAGTTGAAGCACATCCAAATGGCATCATATATTCAGAACCACCAAGTTTTACTATCATTCTCTCTAACACAAAGATGACATTGCTTTTTACCAAAACTTCATAAATGAGACCTACTATCCCAGGTCAATGAAGAAAGTTTCAGAATCAAATATTCCAAGCGAGTTGTGAAAGATGACAGGTATAACAAAACAAACATGGTAAGAACATGAATATCCCTCACCACCCAAACTTGGTTCCAACCAAATGGAAATTGGTTACATTTGTGATGTATATAATGTCTATGTAGGCAATGTGCCATTTGAACATATCTTCAAGTCCACATGGCACATTAAAGTATGCCACTTGTTAAAATAAATAAATATTAATTCAGAATATTCTTCCTTAATTGATAGGAGCAATACACAGTTATTAGAGGTAGTTATTATTACAATAACTGTAAGTAGGGGGTAGTTATTAGAGGTAAATTACCAAAGCAGTTATTTCTGCTTTTATTAGAGGCAAGCAGTTACCAAAGAAGTTATTGTTGCTTTGGTGAACTGCATATTAAAAGGGGGGAATAACCCTTGTTGTAGTACGTGAATGTAAGGCAGTCTCTCTACCAAAGATTTTTTGTAGTTTCTTGACAGAAATTAGACTTTTTTGAGATCTTTCGTATAAAAATTCAATCTATAGAAACAGAATAGTTTTTATTCAGTTTTTCTTTATTCCTTTGTGGAGGTGGTATATATATTCTTTTACAGAATGATCTATCCTTTTCTACCTTAAGACTAATATAGCAAATTTTATGGTTATTAGAACAATATGTGACCCATTCTTGGACCTGGTAGCTTTAGATGTTAGGCTAAGTGGTTCTTCGACATAGTATCAAGAAGAAGAATTCTCAAGTTCAAATTGACCAGCTCTTATATTTGGTGGGTTTGTGATTTGTTGTGTTTTTTTCCCATTTAATTTAAGGGGCTGTATTAGAATAATATGCAATCTAATCTTCTTTTTGGAATGAATGGTTTCTTGATAATGGTGACATGAGAGGCTTCTACATGAAATTGCTCTCACTCGAAAGGAAATTTATGGAAAATGCTATTAACTGTAGATCTATACTGGAAACTTACAATGTTTTTTGTTGATTAGACTAGGTATGCATTGTTGTGACTTTTTTGTTTATCTTTCCAGCTAAAAGTAAAAGATTATGGGGCTGTCTACATCCTAGAGAAAGAATTGGACCATCTTTAATTTTTTGTGTATAATCTATGGTTGAAGCATGGGCTTATTTTCTTAACTTGGGAAAAATAAGATTTCATTCTTATGCACTGAGACATACTATCTGTGGGCATTTTTCGAAACTGTCATGGACATTATGTTGATGATTGTGAATACACTAGTATGGATACTTGAAAAAAGTTAAAAGTTGATCAAGTGGTATCTAATATGACATATGGTAATGTAGCCTATAATACAATTTATGTAGGCAATTTGCTCAACGTTCTCGGGTCCAAAAGCTTCAATACATAGCAGAGTTGGAGAAAAATGTACAAGCTTTACAGGCAAGTAATGCCATAGCAGCAGTAGGAGCTGAATCATTTTGCAGTATATGCTATTTACCTTGAAAAAAAATGACAAAAAGCTAGAGCTTTAATGTTGGTAAAATTTCCTTTTAATCAACTTAGGCAGAAGGATCTGAGGTTTCTGCTGAGCTCGAATTTCTCAACCATCAAAATCTTATTCTGAGCATGGAAAATCAAGCCCTGAAGCAGCGGTTGGAAAGTTTAACACAGGAGCAACTTATCAAATATTGTAAGTAATAACTTCAGACAATCGGGCTATCAACATGATGTTCTTATCCTTTCTCTATTTGATCTGGTTAGCCACGTCAATAACCCATTTAAAGTACTTATCTCTTCCATTATCTTGTTTCTGTGTTTCTGTTTGCCTAATTTATCACCCCATTTGTTCTTGTGCTTTAATATAACTTCGTTCACCTTTGCTCCCAAACACAAAGTGCCTATTTCTAGCACTTGAAACATGCTTATGCAAAAATTTAAGGGAATTTTGCCAATTTGCCAATTTATGAGTTAAAAGTTGGAAGTTGAATTACGAATGCAATGATGTGTCATTATGAGGAATTTTATGCTCTTTTTTTTTCTACTCTTTTCCTTTTGAGATTAGTTAATTTTCCTCTTTTGTGATGGTAAAATTTTGAGTATGGCTTCAGTGGAGCATGAAGTTTTGGAGAGGGAGATTGGAAGGCTAAGAGCATTGCATCAATAGCAACATCAAAAACAGCAACCGTCTTTTGTTCATCATGGTACTAATAGCAGGGATCTTGATTCCCAAATTGCAAACCTTTCTATGAAACATAAGGATACTAATCCTGGTGGTGAACCTGTCTCTGGGCCACTCCGCATATAAATAAATTATTGGTGCAACTATTTTAGCCTCAGCTGGTTTACCAAACTGGCTGCACTTGTGATTTTAACCCCCAAGCTTCCCAATGCAACAAGTGTCCATGTGTCGCAAAGTCTCCTGTATTTGCAAGTGGATGTCACATTTGTACAAAGTTAAGGATCTTCAGGGCTTTGTTAGTTAGCCTCTTTTTGGGGTGTAAAATTTGTCTAATGAAATCCATTTTTCCTTCCTGCTTTATTTGTGTGGTTAGGAGAATGTAAGATGTGATTTGACTCGGAAGGATGCAAATACAGCTCCAAAATGTCATTTTTATTCCCATGTCCAACTGCTCACTCTCAATTCATCGCTACAGTTATAAGTTTTGTATTTCAGATTTACAAATGTCTACTTTTTTCTCTTCATCGCATCAATTTGGCCCGGGTTTTCATTTGAACCGTCCTTGGCGCCTACTTGGTGGATGAAGGCATTTAAGAGGGAGGGTCTACTTTCTTCTTTTTTTCCTTTTTTTTTTGAGTGATAAATTATAGCAACTCTTTTTTACCCTTTTTATTCATGAACATTATTTTTTTGAAAAATTAAAAAAAGGAGGTAAAAATTTTGAGAAATTGTTATGTTCATGAACATTATTTAAGTACTAGTTATATCAAAAAAACTGTCGAGACTTGATGAAAATCTGGATAGTTTTTCTTAAAAAATGAAGAAAAAAGAATCGTGTATAGTATGTAATTTAACGACATTTTGTATAGCCAATAGCGAAATAATTTAGGTATTATTTAAAAATATTTTTAAAAAATACAAAATGCTTTACTGTCTGATTATTTCAAATGGAATGCTTTAAGCGCGTGACAATATGTAGACTACTTTTCTTTCCTTTTTATTTTTCTTTCAATTTTACTTGATATTTTATTATGTGTGTGCAAAATAGGTCATTTGAAAGTTTGTATGCAAATTCGACATGAATATAATTCAATCACTGCCTTTAAGAATATTATGTCTTTAATATAAGAAGATTTTATTTTTCTAATACTAACGTAATTTAATAATATTATAGTTTCTTACAATATAGAAATCTTTGTAAAATTTGTGTTTATGAAGGTAGCCTTTACAGTGGAATCACGTTTAGTCCACATGTAGATTCTCTCGTCTCCTTTACTTTAAATTTCACAAAATTAATGTAATAAAGTTATTCTAAAAGTGGCTTAACTGAAATTATCGTCTAGATGGACAAAGATAGATATCAAGAACTAATCTTGAAGGTCTAAAAATAGATTTCATTCTAATAGAAATTCAGAAAACAATAGAATATTTTAATAATAAGATCCTTTTTCAATTAGAAAAACTTCAAAAATAGGAGATAGAAATTAAAGATAGGCTAGAAACATAAATGAATAAGATACTAATATAGAAAATTCAATAAATATGTTCAAGTCCCATAAAATTTCAATGGAAAAATAGATATTTGACCATATTGTAACTATGAAAATACCTCCTAATTATAGATAAAATGGAAAACTTTCTTCTTGCATATAATTATGATATTGAAGATCTAATTGAATAGTTTTAGAAATTTTAGTGCATATAAAACCAGATGTAGTTAAACAAGAAATCCCCGGGAACCTTAGCATAAATGATATTCCTAATACAAGTAGAGAACCACATCCTAGATATCCATCACAAAGTTTTAATAGATCTACTTTTGGATATGTAGGAGTTCACAAGGTTGCAAGAGATAAAGAGGGATATACTCCCGTGAATAAAATGAGAACAGAAGTAATAAATCCTTTTGATATTTACTTAAATCTTGATTGTTTATAGAACACAGAAGAAGCAATAGATAAGTAGGAAACTGCACTAAGTGTAGTCGTTGCTATTAATAAAAGGGATTATCAGATAACTAGATAATTATTAAAAAAAACATTAGTTAATAGTTCACTTAGATTTTGGAAAAAGTTATAATAACTATAAAAACTTGATTTTTAATCAAGATAATGATGTAGGAAGTATGATAACAAAAAATGCTTAAGTATTTAGATTAGAATTTGTTGGAAACAATAATGTTTTGAAAGATGTTGCCCCTACAAGCAAGTATGTTGCTGCTTTAAATTAAAAGCTTTCTTTATTTTTTTTGTACAACCTTTATTCAATTTGTTTTTTTTTGTTTTAAATCAGTTTCATGTGCTGTAAATTTTATGTTTCTAATTTGTTTAGATATAGACAAAACTTAGAAAGCTTTCAATTGATTTTTTGATCCATTAAATTGGTTGTTTAAAGCTTTCAAAGTCAAGCACACCAAAACTGTCTTTGTTTTGAGTCACTTTGGTTTAACTTCTGTGTTCTTCAATTTTGAGCTTGCAAAACAGTTTTTACTGATTAAAAATTATCATACACGTTTTTCTTAAGGTTTCAAGAGTGCATTGGATCTTTTACTTTGATTTTTGTTGTTCGTTGGTTGAATGATTAAAAATGGGTGTTCTTTAAACCGATTTTACTTTGAAAACCAAAATGAAATTAA
>JAOXYD010000002.1:5504589-5514863 GCA_028565735.1 Pinacopodium congolense
AGGTTCAAGTAAGTTTATTTCATTTAATCTTCATCATTTGAGTGGTCAAATTCATTTGTTTTATAGGCTGAAAATTTTATCTTGAACATTTTGATAGCTTATATTTGTTTTGGCTAAAACTAATTATTTGGCTATTAAATTTCATTTTGTTAGATCAAATTGATTGTTTATGATCTATTGATATTTTAGGAGGTTTGCCATAATTTTTATTTGCCTATAGAAATTTTAGAATTGATTTTATTGGTTAAGCTTTAAAGAAACACCATAGAAGGTGTGGTTTGGTTACATAATTGGGGGATTGACTTTGTATTAATCGTTGTTGTGTTATTGACTGCTTTTTACTATTTAAAATAGAGTTGTTAGGTTGCTCTTAGCATGTAGAAATGAAGATTTGAATTGCATTAATATTTGATTGTGAATTGGATTGTTTTAGGCCTTATATGTGCATTGATATTACATAAGGCATAAACATTGCATTGGTTGCGCTTGAGTCCCTTATCTTACTTTGATATTGACCAAGTTTTATTGAGTTATATAAGCTTGTGTTGAAGTTCAAGGGATCTTGTTTTAGGGACTGACTTTGTGGATACAAGTTTTTATAATTTTTTGTTTTCTTGTTCGGGTTACTCTTCACCCATTGGAAAGAAAGATTGATAGGTTTCTCTTGACCTTAGAACAAGTTGGATTGGGTTCCTCTTGACCCTTACAATCAAGATTGTAAAGGTTCCTCTTAGCCCTTAATCAAGATTATTGGAAAGGTTCCTCTTGGCTTTTAATTAAGATTATTGTAAAGGTTCCTCTTGACTTTATAATCAAGATTATTGTAAGGGTTACTCTTCGCCTAATTAAAGTAAGATTAATTGTTAGTGAATTTCTAGCAAGTAGTTGAAGAGATAATATAGTCTATCTTTGGGATAAGTGAACCTCTATAAATCTTGGCGTTCTCTCTTCCCTTATCTCTTTATATTTCTGCATTTGTATTTTCTTTATTATTTCTTGAATTTATTTAATATTGGCATAATATTTAGGTTGAATTTTGATTAGAGAATTCATTTAATTAAATTGGGCCTAAGGTATTTAAAGTGTTTTAATTTTAAAAGAATTTTTTAATACCCAATTCACTCCCTTTTGGGTCCAATAGGACTTACATAAACAAACTAATAATGGACAATCAGTTAAAACAAAGTGCAAGAATTTGATAACCCATCTTTGAGATTATGAGTCACTTATATCCCTATTTTTCTTTCCTCTTATCTTATTGATTCAATTATACTTGACCCAATATTTTCTAAAGTTTAATTACCCTCTATCAAGGTGCAATTAGTTGTTCCTAGTTGAAATAAGATAGAATTAATTATACTGTCTCTTAACTTACTCAACCTTTCCTAACCATTCAATTAGATGTTAAGCAATCCTATAGGTAATCAAATAAATAACCAAGATCCCTTTTCAACTACTTGAAAAACTTGAATGTTTATAGGTCTATTGGGAGCCAACTCTCATTTTACTATCTAACACAAATCTCCAATCTCACTCTCTTAATCTATTGCAAGGTATATGCACAATAAATATCTCAAGCTTCAATTCATTAAATTAATAAGAATAAAAAGCACAAAATAGTTCAAAAGTAACTCCTACAAAATGTTCGGTCATTCATAACAACAATAAATCCACCATCATTCATGTTTTTCATACTAAAAGTTAATAAAGAGAAAAAAGAATACCCTATGTGAAGCCTTGAAGTTCTTCTCTTCACTCTAAGAAAGTTGGAAAAATTGGATATTAAAATGTCTTTGTGTTTCCCAAAGAAGATGATGTTTCTCCTTTTGGGTGGCCACCAAAACCCTCAAAGTCACCTCTTTTGGATGTGTCTTAATGATGCTTGGAGGCCCCTAGGGTTTGACCCCTTATATATGTTCAAAGGAGGGTCTCCAACTTAAAAATCCCGTTTTTGACTTGAAATAGGTCAACTCCACCTGGTCTCCAGGCACATTATACTTAGACAACTTTCTACATCCTCTACTCTTTTGACCATAACTCCTTCTCCTAGACTCTGATTGACTTCAAATTTGAACAATAACATTCTCACATGTGGATCTTGCTCCCCACCAAATTCATGGCCATCTGAGCTTTACAAGTATGCCTAATGGCTTAACAAATTCACTTATACCACATCTAAAGCTGAAATTTTGCTACATGTGAAACTAACCACCAAAGTGTATCAATCCATCCCTTAAATAGGGTCTAAATTTACCCTCAAATACTAAACAATACCAAGAAATTAAACACCTAAAAGATGATGAAAAGAGGCAAAAGATTAAGTAAACTACTGTTGAAACACACAAAATAACACCTAAAACACATGAAAACAACCTAGAAATATAACATAAAAAGACACTTATCCAACTTCCCCACACTTAACCTTTGCTTGTCCTCAAGTAAAATCAAACACAACTATTACATCCTATCAGTTCATTTTCAAAGAGATCAATTGCATACAATCTTTCAAACTTTGGTCACTCGAATTTCAAGCTATTACTAGTTTTCATCAGTGCACATAAACTAACTCAACTTATGATACTATCGATCAAAGGTAAGCATAAACTCAAAATAAATTTTCCTTGCAGAATTCATTAATTTCACTCGAGTATTTAAAGGTTAGTGTTTCACTTAAAACTCCCAATGGTAGACTATACTACCATAGGCTTGCAGATTCATTAATTCTCTTCTATATAAATTATATGATAAAATGGATCAAAAAGACTATATTTAAAGTTGTAATGGGATTAGGATTAAGGTGGATCAAAAAAGGGTTTGAGAGCTCCTCACAAGTATTCATAAAGTACTAAGTATATAAAGAGACACAAAATGTACCTTTGAGATATGCATGTAAATATACTAACGAATCAACAATTATTTTTTTCTACTATATGTGATTATTTTCTTTTTTTCTTCTTCTTTTTTATTTTTTATTATTTTCTTTTGTTTTTTCTTTTTCTTTCTTTTTAAACAATATAAAAGGAAACAAAAACAGAAACTAAATGCAATGTACTATGAGTAGAAGTACTGCTCAAATCATTTCATAAAAAAATGGAGTCAAAAATTCCAAACTAATGTTCACATATCACTTTATTAAACTTGTGAGTAGGCAAGGCTAGTGAGGTTTCAGGTTTTAAAATGAGTGGTTCTCTTAAGAAACAAAAGAGTTAAAGGCTCAAAATGGTTTGTAAGGAATAATGAAATAGATGGGCCATTTATGTTAAGGGTAAGAAAAAAGAAGATCTTAATTATTTCCATCTACCATGTATCTAGTAGATTAAAATTGATTTAGGGCAAATTTTAAAGGTGATTAATCACACACACGAGAAAATGAACTAACTTTGGAATTGAGTCATATAGGCTCTATTCTTCAAATAGACTCAATTGAAAATCTATCATGTTTCTATAAATTATTTAATCATTCAAATATCAATTTTCGAGTAAGCTTATGCAACCAACTATTTTAATTAATCTGTATGATTGATCCATTAATTTCGAATCAGATTAAATTAGACTTTCAGATTCAAGTATGTCTTTCATCCCTAAGTACATTAGCCAATCCAATGCCCCAAAAATAAATAACAATGAATGAAAACAAATATATCTTTTATTTCTTTGTTTTCCATCATTTTGATTTTTCTTCATGTTTATTTTAGTTCTAATATTTTGTGTCATCTTGCTTTAGTAAGAGGCCTTTTCTAGATTACTTGATAATGATACGCTAGCTTACATTAGTGTTGAGTAGTAAATATAACTCTGAGCTTGTGCTGTACGACGGATGTGATCTATAGGCGGCGGTCTGTTTGGAGTTCCCAGTGGTAACACTTTCAACTTATTACTAATATACAAGGGGTCTAAATTATAGTTTTAATTTGTAGTGACAAATACCAAAGTCTAGGTTAATTTATCTGGTGCTTTTCACCTGGACATGAAGACGCCCACAAATATATAACAATCATCCTCTTTTTATATTCCCAATTTTTATAAAGAATCAATTCATTCTTAGTCCTATCCTTCATTAGATTTGACTGGATAAAATTAACCTTTTTGATTCATTGTCTTTAATGTTTAATTTAATTCCAACAAACATCAGAAAATGAAATTCTAACAACCAATTTCACAAGATCTGTTCTTGGGGCCCACTAGAAGGGGCGATAGGCCGTTACATGCGGTCCGCAAGATTAACCTAATTACTTTTTACGGACAACTAAATTATCATTGTCACCTCATTAAAATCTCAGCCCTTGAACCGTCCAGACAGATACGTCACGCAATTTCTCCACGTGTACGGCTGGAAGAGAGCCAATTGTATTTTTAGAACAAAAGGAAAGTTGAATTAGTTAAAAAGGAAAGGAAAGGACAAAAGTCTTAAACAAAAGATTTGAACACTAATTAGCACAGGGTCCATGAACTGAGACTCCAACTCCTCCACTCTCGATCCTACCGTCCAAACCCAAAGCTCTAATTTTCTTTTCTTTATAAAAGACCCAAAGTTTCAGTTCTTTCTTCAAATGTCGCTTCATTGACTACGCTTTTTGGGTATTCAATATTGTTGAGCTTCGCAAAAGGTGGAATCTTTTCGTTTCTCCTTCTGATCAGCATTTTCGTTCTGTTTTGTTTTGTTTTGATTTACTATACATGCAATTACGTTACTTTCTGGGATTGGATTGTGTGTCGAGTTCTTGGGTTGAGTGGTATGTGTAGACTTGCTTAATCCTACGCTAAACGTGTGTAAGGTGTCCAGTAGTGTTAATTGTGCTTCAGGTTTTTCTACTTCCTTTTGTTTTTGGGGTAGCTTGTCAGTGATCAAAATTATGAGAACTTGAAGGGTCCTGGAAATCGTGTTTTTGAAATGTGTATACTTTTGTTTTCCGGAAATTTGCATGATTGAACATAGTTTCGATTTTTGGAGGTTGTTCTTTTCTTTTCTTTTCTTTCTGGAAAAGGTGAGTCTATGATAGCTTGATAGTTTGTAGCTTCATATAGGTTAAAGTTGCACTTCTGTATTGGCTTAATCGTTTATTCGGTTACCTTTTCTGTTTAAATCCGATTAATGGAAATAACTCGTCAATTTTATTGGTTGTTTAATTTAATTCCTTTTTTTTAGCCCATCTTGATTTTGTTCTTTACAACTTCTAAGCTAATGGCTTATAGCTTACTGCGACATGATAAATGTGGGAATCTGTTTACAGGAATCAACTTGGTAGGGTCTGGGACCGTAACTTCCTCAAGAATGAGTGCTTATATAATTGGTGCCCTTGTTCCTCTTGTTGTTACTCTTATTTTTCGGAATAGCAAGAATGCAAAAAAGCGCGGAGTCGCTGTCAACGTTGGTGGGGAACCAGGTTATGCAATCAGAAACGTTCAATTTGAAGCCCCTTTAGAAACAGCTTGGGAATGTGTATCCACTCTTGTTGAACTTTTTGAACATGCGTGTATGAGGCATGGAGATAAGCATTTGCTTGGAACTCGAAAATTGATCTCAAGAGAGACTGAAGTGACTGAAGACGGCAGGTCCTTTGAGAAGCTTCATCTCGGCGAGTACGAGTGGCTAACCTATGAGAGAGTGTTTCAGAGAGTCTCCAACTTTGCTTCTGGATTAGCTCGGGTTGGACATTCAAAAGAAGAGCGTGTGGCAATATTTGCTGATACTAGAGCAGAATGGTTTATTGCCTTGCAGGTGGGTTTGTGTCATGCTGTCGTCATGATGTTTCCATGCATTGAGAATCCTTTGTCAACATAAGTAGAAGCACCTTGTGCCATGAACCATAATCATTCTTGCATTGCAGTATATAATGTGGTAACGTTGCATGAAAACAAGGAGAAATAAGAATTGGTCTGCGATTTATTTTTTGTCAAGTACCTTCTGGTTTCTGTTCACAATTGGCTAACTTAGTTGATGGTGATTTACTTATCAGGGTTGCTTTAGACGTAACGTCTCCGTGGTTACCATATATGCCTCTTTGGGAGAAGCTGCTTTATGCCACTCATTGAACGAGGTCTTTCTCTCTCTTTGGGAAAGTACATTGAAACTGCTTTATACCCCCCCCCAAAAAAAAATATGTGTGTGTTATGAAGTGAGGTGGAGTTCATATATTCATAGATTGATATTGAACATTGATACAAGATGTCAGAGATGTTTCAATTACAGAGATACCTCGACCCCTAATTTTTTAAGAGGTACAGATATCACATTATCCTTGGCAGATTGGTGACCTAAGTACATTGAAACTATGAATGGTTCTCTCACCTGTTAGTGTAGGACTACTGATCTGATCCTTGAACAATTGAAGAGCAACCTATCATGTAATGGGTAGTGGTATAAACATTTTGGTATTTTATATTTTTGGTTCTGGATGTGATCACACGTATACATTTCTTAATAACCTTAATCAGCTTCTGAGGACATGTTAGTGAAACGCATTCTGATATTCAAAATCATCTATAGAAGTTCTTCTATAACTCAAATATTAATTGTTTACGGCAAAGCACTGGTTAATATAGTAATTTCTCGGTTTGCTATCCTGTATGAACCTGTTTTTTTTTTTTTTTTTAAAATTATTTTTTGAAAACTAAAAGCAAATGTATGAACCTGCTTTTAGGGTTGAACTAAGCCATGATTCTGATCTTCTGGGAAATGTTGTTTTCCAAGTCTTGGGCATCTGAATCATGGTTCAAAGATCCATGCAATGATTTTATGAACTTGAAACCTATGAACTTATGTTTGGTATTTTTCTTAAACCGATGACTGGGTTCCCATTGAAGAATTGCTTTTGTCTTTTGGCAGATAGTAACTCCTCAATTCTTACCGGAGTGTACCTCAGTTGTGAAAGACCGATATCTTTTGATACCTAAGTTACTGTTCTAAATTCTTGGGATCTCTTCTTTAAGCAATACTTTGTAATAAAAACATGAGAAAAAATTTCAAAAAAAGAACTTTTACAGCTTCCTTGTTTTCCATATTTAAGGCTTAAAGATGCCTATTAAAACTATTTTCATCATTGCACTGGTTTGTTAAACTTAGTGTCACTTCAAATTTGAATTTATTGACTGTACTTAGAATTTGAGTTGGCAGTTATAGGAATGTTCACTGCTAATTATTTGTATTTTACTCTTCAGACAGAAGTTACAACTGTGATTTGTGGCAACAAAGAATTGAAAAAACTTTTGGATATTGGTGGACAACTTGGTACTGTAAAACGAGTCATCTGCATGGATGAAGAGATCCCATCCAATGCATCATCAGAAGAGGAAAGTGGTCCCTGGAAAATTATCACACTTGCTCATGTGGAAAAACTTGGCAGAGAAAATCCTGTTGAGCCCGATTTGCCTCTGTCAGCTGATGTTGCAGTTATAATGTACACAAGTGGAAGCACTGGAATGCCGAAGGTTCAAAGCATCTATAATGTGTTGCAGTCTATTAGTTTACCATAAACTTGACTCTTTCTAATTAGTGTTTTGGTCTTTTGCGTCATTGCTTGCTAGCTGTGAAGTATATTGAATTCTTATGTGACATACGAATGATTCAGTCCTCACAACAGTTGGTAGGTGGAATCATGTGTCTATGCACCCCTCTTATGGAGCACTTTTTGTGTAGTTGTTCTCTATCTATCTTTTTGAGTAAAACTTTGCTGGGTCTGAGAGGTGATCAAGTTAGCAAAGGATTTTCTCATTCTAATCATATCCACAAACCCCGAATTGCATTTCATCTTGGAAGCAAAGCTCTTGAGAAATTAAATTTCGTGCAGTTATTCATGTAAAAGAAGAGATCTACAGATAGTGTCTATACACCTTTGGCATGGTAATTGTGTTAAGGTTCTGTGGACAAACTATTCGCGTGCTGCACGTCTTTCTGATGTTTAATTGTAAGTTCTGTCACATGAATGATAGACGTGCCCACCTGATCTCTTCTATTTGTAAGGTTTTGAGTAACTGATTATGCCATTATCAATTTCTTCATAGCTTGATATTACTTTCATAATACTCATCTTGTGCAGGGTGTGATGATGACACATGCTAATGTCCTAGCTGTAGTCTCTGCTGTCAGGACTATAGTACCTAACCTTGAGAGCAATGATGTATATTTGGCTTACCTTCCCTTGGCTCATATCCTGGAATTAGCAGCTGAGGTGCAGCTTCTACTTCTATTGTTGTTTCTCAACTATATAGCTGTAACATGTTTTTCTATGTTTAAACACACATATGCAATGTGACTAATTAATCATAGTTCATATTTACAGAATATAGTTGCTGGCGTTGGCAGTGCTATAGGATATGGAACTCCTCTAACACTTACAGACACGTCAAATAAAATAAAGAAAGGAACAAAGGGGGATGCCACTGCACTGAAACCGACTGTGATGGCAGCTGTTCCAGCAATTCTTGATCGAGTTCAAGATGGGGTGCGTAAGAAGGTTAGGGAAATTTACACACTCACATTCAACCTACATATTTCATCTAAAAGCAATATAGCTAATGAAATTTTTAATTGCTTCAGATAGATGCAAAGGGTGGACTAAGCAAGTTTCTATTTGACTTTGCTTATGCCCGTCGGCTGTTTGCCCTCAATGGCAGTTGGTTTGGAGCTTGGGGCCTAGAAAAGCTTCTTTGGAACTTTCTTGTTTTTAGAAAGGTTAGGGCAGTTTTGGGAGGCCGTATCCGTTTTTTGCTTTCTGGAGGTGCTCCTCTTTCTGGTGATACTCAAAGATTTATCAACATTTGCCTTGGGTTAGTATGGATTTGGAGAACTTGAGCTGCTTTTCATGAGTAGAAAAATTAACCTGGAAATTTGGATGTTATATTGCAAATGATTGAAATTTTAGTTTATTTGTGCATATTCAGGATGCTTTTACAAGCTTGGGAGATTAGTAGGAAAAAAAAAAAAAAAAGTCTTCAGTAGTAATTTTTTCATTAGAAAGCATTTCTTGTGGATGAAAATTAGGAAACAAATAATAGAATGCACTTAACTAATCAAATGCTACTTTGCGCTGCTAGTCGTTTGGGTAGAAGGGGATTGGAGATTTTGGTGGCTAGTAGAGCTTCATCTTACATAATATCTTTTTTGTGTGGAACCAGCAACACACATCAAAAGTGAGCAAAAAATGTGGGAAGCTTATGTAAAAAACTAACATATGAAATTTTCATAATTGTTCAGCGTGCTTGCTACAATGTATATATCAGCAAAAGGCTGTAACCTCACATCTTCACATTGTCCTTTTTGTTTATTGCCTTTCTCATTTCGGGTCTTAAAGTTGCATGAATGGCTTTTTACAGGGCTCCAATAGGTCAAGGCTATGGTCTGACTGAAACATGTGCTGGTGGTGCCTTTTCTGAGTTTGATGACACATCTGTTGGTCGAGTTGGTAATCCGCTTCCATGTTCCTATGTGAAGGTAAAAATGATAAAGATTCCTTTTATTTTGATTTTACATTTAGGAAACGCTATGACCATTAAGCTTTTTCATCTTCTAACTTTCAATCTGAGTTTTTTTTGTTGTTTTTTCCCTTTATGCTTCATGCTTGGTTTCATAGATTAATGAGAAATTTGATGATACCCACTTGTTTCAGTTAATAGATTGGCCTGAAGGCGGATATTTAATCAGTGATTCACCAAAGCCTCGTGGAGAAATAGTTATTGGAGGTCCAAATGTTACTCTTGGGTATTTCAAAAATGAAGAGAAAACAAAAGAAGTGTACAAGGTAAAAATTGGCGGAGTAAATGATCAATTTATGAAAGCCACTTCCTGAAGGAAAACGATGCTAATTACCAAAACTAACATGTTTCCTCTTTCAAAGGTTGATGAAAGGGGAATGAGGTGGTTCTACACGGGTGACATAGGGCAGTTTCATGCTGATGGCTGTCTTGAGATAATTGACCGTAAAAAGGATATAGTCAAGCTTCAACATGGGGAATATGTCTCTTTAGGAAAGGTAAAATGTTTTTTTAATAGATCTTGAAAATTGTTCATCTGATTTTCTCGACACTAATGGTTCTCTTACAGGTGGAGGCTGCTCTCATTGTGAGCCCTTATGTTGACAATATAATGTCGCATGCGGACCCTTTCCACAGTTATTGTGTAGCCCTCATTGTTGTTGCACAACCGGCATTGGAAGAATGGAGTTCAAAGCAAGGAATCACCTTCTTGGATTTGGCAGACTTGTGTGAGAAACAAGAAACAATCAAGGAAGTACAAGGGTCACTCGTGAAGGTCTGTCTTTCAGATCATGGATCTGCTA